>BOPP01000103.1:875776-880776 GCA_017312745.1 Gryllus bimaculatus
AAGAACTAATTTCATCGTCTGCAAGGCTTGGCCTTAAGAACTGGCACATTCAAACAATGCAAAAGGCAGTTCTCCTTAGTACTGCCCGCATCGTTAGGACGTTTTTATTCATATAACTGACCGCCCGAGTGTGCAAGCGAAGCAGGCACCTTGGTTCTACAAAGGTCCCGGTATAGGCACCTCGCTAAGCGAGAGACATGAAGAAATAATAATAATAATAATAATAATAATAATAATAATAATAATAATAATAATAATAATAATAGTGTCTTCATGTAGATGTAGCTGTGCCGTTCGATCAAAAAGCCGTAGCCAAGGAGGCAGAGAAACGTCCTAAATACAAGTTTGGAAATCGAAATCAACCGAATGTGGGGCGTAGAAGCTCAGATGGTTCCTATAGTTATCGGAGCTCTGGGATTTGTTCCGAAAAATGTGTGTAAGAACTTGGCAAAACTCCCAGGTCATTCAAAAGACTGAAAACTGCAAGACATTGTTTTATTGACAACAGCCCACATTTTGCCAGTATTGTAGGGGCAACGACAGTCTCAAAATCTGCTCCTTACGAAGCTGGTAATAATGATAATGATAATAATAATAATAATAATAATAATAATAAAATAAAAAATAATAAAATAATAAAATAATAAAATAATAAAATAATAAAATAATAAAATAATAAAATAATAAAATAATAAAATAATAAAATAATAAAATAATAAAATAATAAAATAATAATACAAGGGTCAATAAACGGGAAACGCAAATGTATGAAGTGCAAAAATAAATGTGCATGGAATGAGAGTTTTTGAGTATCAATAATAAATTAATACGAGTAAATAAGTTTATGCCACACAATCTATGTTACATATCTATAAAACTATATGTAACATGTGTTACTTTAAGTTATGGTATATAGATGGTTATAATTCTGAAATAGTGATCTATAGTATGATTTAGAAACATAACCAGGCTAACCTCGGCTTTCCTTTCTAATATTTTACGTTTCGCAATTGCCAACTATTGTTGAGACCCCAGCAAATTTCCAGAAGGAATGTTACAAGTAATGTTTTTGTATATAAGTATTTTTGGGTTAATAAAATATCTATGCTGAATTGAAGGAATCTTTTAGTTTTTGAACCAGTTACACTGGACAGTGTAAGAGTTGAGAATGTCGGTATTCTTGGATCGTCTTTGTGTTGTTACTAAAGTAATCTAGCTCTCTGTAAAATTCTCAAAAACATATCTCACAATTGGAAACACAAACCTCAGACCTCCAATGTACGATTCTCTTTCAAATATTGTGATGTGGTCGTAGCCTAGCCGAGCTAGGAACGTTGCACACGACAGAGACGCTGGACCGCAACCTATCAGAGCAATTTTGCTGGCATTATGCATCACTTTCTGGCCAGGAATGCGTGATTGTGGAATATTCATCTGCTTGAATACCTTTATTAAAAGAGAATGTATTTGTGATGAAATGGCAAGGCAATCTTTGATTACTATACTTTACATTGTCACATCTCGTATTACTCATAGATTGATTCATACATCTGTGGCAAATTGTTGTAATCCTCCAATATTTATAGGACCTTCCTCAACTGCTTGCAAGTTGCAACCGCCGACGCAAAGATCACTTGTAGGACACACCATTCCACAGGTCAGTCCCAACGGATTATCAGATAGAATGGCCTTAGCAGCACCATAGTAGTTCTGGAACAAAAGAACGAATTGACAGCTGGAATTAGCTTGAATTATTGTTACTTCGAGGTTTTTAGTCGTATCACGAATTTGATTAAATTCATCCCGCTGGTGGCTTTCAGCCCCCTTCCTGTTAGACAACTGTTTCAGACCCGTCTGGCTATCGTAACGGTACCGGAATAAAAGGTTTTGACTGTACTTCACCTTAATGAACAATACACTACGTTGCTAGTCACCACCTACAACGTCGGGGATGTGTAGTTTCAATAAGACTCGACATGGCAGGTTAAGTTAAATATTAAAGAAGAAACAATAATGACAGATAAAGTGAGAAATCAGAGAGCAAGACGAACAAATATCACTTTGTGGAGTCACAACAGCGCATGTTTTACTAGCATTATTTGTCGCGGTTAGGTATTATATTACAATACTGCCTGAAGTCGCAAAAACGTTTCAACCCCGTAAACATTTTTTCCTTGCTGGGACGCAATCATTTCTGGGCACGTAAACTGCTACCGTCAACAGTCCCGTCAACGTAGTGAATGTTTTATCCTGGAAAGTGTCACGTTCCTGCGGGTGTTCCTCATGGCCATATAACATAAAAATTATAGAATAATAATGGTACTATAATAATAATAATAATAATAATAATAATAATAATAATAATAATAATAATAATATAAAAACTGACCTATTCACAAAACATTAAGTTACATTAAGAAAAATAAAACTTGTATCATCTAACTCTAATTAAATTGTACAATTAAGACCAAACTGCTCTGCTCTTCACTTCACTATGACCCTTAAATCACTTCCTTCGTTATTTCTCTGCCCTGCACTGCATGACACTTCACAATATAACACTTATTCATCGCTATATAACCTAATATTCTGAGTTGAGTCCTTTATTTACTTAATATGACCCTAAATTAATTTTCTAAGCCATTGAACGCTACGAGGAAAGGGTTCAAAGGTGCAGGCAATTGTTCCATTCCCTTATCGTTCGATTTGTGAATGAAAATTTCCCGAGATCCGTTCTTTGCGGTTGTGCCTGGTACGGTATTCACCGGTATTGAGTGACTGGTATTGATCGAAGAAACCAAGAAAAATACCGATCAGACCATCAGGACGCTACAATTCTTCTCCGGGCAGCTCCTGAATTAACCTAGCTGTATAGTTAGTGTCGGAAAACCGTCTGGGCTCGAATCGTAGGAGACCTCGATGTGAAAGATATTGCGGACACAACGGTGATATAGGCTCTGAGCTTAGTCGGACAGGGAGTGACTCTCAAGTCCCTAGTTTCGCAGTGGCTCGACTACCACCGCAATTGGCGGAGTCAGCATACAAGCGTTTCCGTCGCTTTCAAATGTACGTTATCGAGAGAGGTGACTCAGGGTATCTGCTGATGTCACTATAGTGCCTCTGACCGGGAGATCCTAGGTTCGAATCCCGAAGGTGGCAGTATTATCGACACTGGCTATATAGCTTCGTCAAATTCGGTCGCTGTTTGGAGGACCGGCGGTCTGTTTACCTGTTTTCCGATCGCTAGTTTTGCATGCTTTCGCCCTCGGCATCAAGATTAGGCGAATGCCGGAGCACTACCCTAACAAACGGGCCACGGATCGCGCGCGATCTGTCCTTCCTCATCCCATACTTACACGCATTTACATGCACTACACTACCACTATGTCGGGAGCTTGGAGCTTGTGCGGCTGGGGTTGTGGCCGCTGGTGCGAGGAATGAAAATCGGAATCAAAATCGTTCCTCTACGACTTTATTATGCGATCAATACTCAGAGTAAAAAATAAAAGGTATTTAAGTTGTTTTTTTAAATTCTCATTTAGCCCATTTTTTGAGAAAATTTTGAAAAATGGTGACGCTTGATATAAAGTACTTACAAAAATAAAAATATACAATTGAAATTCAAGGGACTGCACCATCAGCGAGATCGATGGAGAAATATTAAATTAGGTGAAAATCATATTTAGTGTTTAGGTGTTAGCGTTGTTAGTTTCGGCGATTGTTAGGCGTTTAGTTGTTAGTTACGGGTAGATTGTTAGGCGGTTAGCGTTGGTACATTAATTAGTTTTTCTCACTATTACTAAAAACGTTTGAATAATTCGTGTACTGAAGTTATGAGCCAACCCGTTCGCTGTAGATCTAGAGGTAATTGAAATTCCAAGAACGAAAATAAATATTTTATTGCGGGAAATTTAAGACAGGTCGTAGCTGGACAATTAGACGTTTGGAATCCTATATTCAAACTACAAACAAAAAATACAATTTGTTGATAATTATAATGATGCGTGAAAACGTAGTTAACATTTTGTAAGTTATTACAAAACCTAAAAATTGCATCTTTGCTGTATAATAATGGTGGTGGCAATTACATTCCCAACGAATGTGCAACGCAATCTGTTGCAAGTGATTACTGAGTAGTCTAGAAAAGCGACGTTATACCTAGATTTGTTTCCTTGTCATTTTATTTTCTGTAATTGTTTCATAAGAATTTTCGAATGTCACTCAACAGCTGACCAGCATTTGATGCTACAAGCTAATGCAGATGTCTTAATGATGTAATGCAGATGCTACAAGCAGACGCGTGACAAACTCCGCTGACACGTAGAGGGATCGAAGACGACCACTTATTGCCGATTCACATACGGAGCGGAATTTCAAATAACGGAGTCACACATGAAACATTTGCGTCCAGTGGCTCGCAGCATCAACTGATGGCCCTGTAGAACCGCTAGTCCCGGGCTTCTGAGTGTCTCCAGCTTGTCAGCCGCTCTCCGGAGGAGAATTCTAGCTGCCGGGCCAATGGCGGGTCCGTTCCCTCAGAAACTGGCCCCGGACCACGCGTGATATTTCATTCATCGTTATTCTCTCCTCCGCTTTACACACACTCACACGCTGTACGCTACCACACATGTCGGGAGAGCAACGGGAGCTCCAAGGCGGCGGCGATGGTGTAACGGTTAGCGTACTGGACTGTTGTACCGGGTTCAAACCCGATCGAAGCCGTGGATTTTTAAGGGCGAAAAAATCCTTCGTACGCCTTCCTTCGGAGAGGAAGTAAAGCCGGCTGTCCCATGTTCGTAGATTTACTTGCATGTAAAAGATCCTCAAGCCTAAATGACGCCTCTGAGCTAAATTCAAGTCGCCTGTTTCTCGCCCAAGATACCTCCTTTCTCCGGTAGTTGGTGAAAGGAGCGTAGCGAAATTTGCGGTGGAGATGTGCGGATTTTGGTCAGACGGAAGAGCAGGCCTAATGGCCTGAGTCTCGCCACGTAAAATAAGGC
>BOPP01000103.1:885776-893322 GCA_017312745.1 Gryllus bimaculatus
TGGGTAACGTACGCATCAGGATATTATTTACAGAATATTATTTATTTCTCTATATATTACTAAATATCTAAGAACCTACATTATTTTCAGTATGAAGATTTATTTCATTTATTTACGTCAAAAACAGTTAAAAACTGTGTGTGACGTGATATGGGGAGAAATTAAATTGAAGTTACATTTATGTCAAGAAGCAAACGTTTGTTTTTCTAACGGACGTCCGAATAACTCTTCTATTTTTCCACGGTATCTCTTTGAGCAATGTTTCTTTCTGTTTTCTTCTGAGGGAGACTGATTATCGATGGTGTTTGATTTCCTTAATAATTTCCTATTGATTGTAATTGAAATCTTTCTGAGTGAAAGAGGTTTGCGGTGCGCTGCAGTTTGATTTGCTATATCTTTCAAGTGCTGCTGCGATAGAGTCCGAGCAGCCGTGGGAGAATTTTGATTCCCAGGGAAGGCACTCTGTGCTTGGGTGGATATTGTACTTACTGTTGATGCTGTATGTTGACTGTGGTCAATTTTCTCGGTTGCGATAAGCGTAAGTCTGATAACTCAACTCACACTGACCTCGAATAAACTCCGAGTGTCACTGTCAGTGAACATACTTCCGTCTCCTTACTAGTCAACTCGATAAGACTCAATACTCTCGTCACCACGTTAAAATATATTACCACGCCGACTATGCGTCCTGAATGACTGCGTTCGTAGTCGCGAGACGACTCTCTCTCGACTGGTCACTCTCCTCCGGCCGTAGAGTCCCGGCAGGCCCGTTTTGGAGCGGGCGCTGCTGTAGGCCGACACTGGAGCCCTGCCTCGGGGCCCACCGGGCGGGATATATATGCCAATATTTCTTTAGTAACACTAGGGAACACGATGTTTACCTCCAGGAAGGTAAGAGTGTGCAACGTACTCAATTCTATATACAGACTAATAATCGCAATTAAAACATCATATCACGTCACAGGTATAAAATATACCGTATCTTTATACTGTATCATGGCGTGTTTGGCTATTAATGCAAATACATTTAAATTACACTTGTAAGATGTGTAGAATCCGTACGCGTGAATTCTTTTAAAATTAAAATATTTGTCCAGTTCATCATGCTACTTTAATGAGATATCAATAAAATTAGGCTTTCGTGGGCTTTTTCAATTCTGTATTCGAAGATAGCCGGCTTTATTCTCGCATCTGGTTTTCGCGCTCAATTACGAATAGGTCTTGTTCTCAGTATGTCTTAGCTTGCTTTGCGTTGAGAACAAGTCACGTGCGCCCTCATATTTCCTACTGCTCATTAGTCACTGAAATAAATTATTTTATCCCCTTACTCTATCGCAAGCATACAAGTATCCAACTGTTAGGTGGCAGGTTCTGAGTCAGTCGGTGTCATGCGGAACTGACCCGACAGTGCGCGCGAAGTTCGCGTCTGGTTTGCATTTCTCGTACATCAATACTTTAAAGTTCTGTGGGTTTTATAAAGTGAAAATCGCACATGACCTGTCGAAGTGAATTGGTTCGTTAAATGGAAATCGTTATTTCACATCGAAAGTATGCGAATCAATCCCGTAATTTATGTTACGTTTGTGGATGATTTACACCCAAACTTACAGATATTAGGAGGATAATGAGTGTATTGTGTGTTCCTTACAATCCACATGAACGGCAATTGTTTATAAATTCTTCAAAACATAGTTTTAAAGAAGTGCAATTATGCCACGAATAAATAATGCTTTTATGAATAGTTTAGAAAATCTAAATTTCCGGAAACTGACATTTTTTCTTTTCTTAAAGATGTTGCTTATTCAATGGACCCAAATGAAGCTTCCATCGAAAGATTTTGGCGTTATAGACCATAACATCTTGCTATCAAAATTACTTTCTTATGGAATTCGTGATAGCGCCCTAGATTGGATAACCTCGTACCTTAAACATCGATCTCAAAGAGTAGAAATACCTTACTGGCACGGAAGGACATTATTCACGTATCTTTCCAATTCTTCACCAATTGAATGTGGGGTTCCGCAAGGCTTGATCTTATGTCCTATCCTCTTTCTGTTATACGTAAACGATATGTCCTTGTCTATTAAAAACGGATGAACCGTTCTGTTCGCCTATGACACAAATGTTCATTGCAAAAAGGAAACGATAGTACGATTTCATAAGTTTCAAATTGGTTTCGTAATAACAAATTAATAGTTAACGAAGGAAAAACAGTTTCAATGCATTTTTGCTTTTTAAATCAGCAATCACATGCTCAATTGAAAATGAAAAATATGCAATCAGCTGATGTTCAGGAAACAAAATTTCTAAGTCTCTCAATTCAAACCTCAAATGGAATGTACATATAACAAAATTACACACTAAATTAAGTTCATTATGTTACGCATACAGAATACTTTCAAATTCTGTGAACCTTCATGCAGCTCGTTGAGCGTATTTTGCAAATGTACATTCCCGCCTGAGATATTGCATAATATTCCGGGGAAACTCATCATGTAGTACTCAGCCCTTTAGATTTCAAAAGAAAATTACTCGAATAATGAAGAATGCCATCCGCGTGATCCCTGCATGCCTCTCTTCATTGAGCTTGGAATCTTACCATTGCCTTGCCTATTTATTTAAGAATCTGTAACATTTTGTAAAAAGTGACTTACTTAACAGTGGGAACATATTTTCATGCAATACTGATACTTATAATTACAACACATGTAAAAATCACGTTCATCAAGTGTCAGTATCAACAGCTCACTATCAGAAATTCACATACAATATAAGTACGTTACTTTACAACACATTGCCATATGATATTAAACAATTGAATTCGGTTCACAAATTTAAGTTAAAAGTAAAATCTTTTCTGCGGCATAACTGTTTCTATTCAATTAGATATTTTTTTAAAAAGACTTAATATGTTTGTAACACATAATGCACTTCAACTTCCGGGTCAATGACCACCATCTCGATAAGGTTTTTGTCCAGTTTCCTTGATGCAAATGCTGATATGTCCAATTTCCTTGATGCGCAAATGCTGATATGGACCCTTGTTTTGCTTCTGGACGTATATGTAGCTTCACTATGCGCACGTTTTGTTGAACTCTCCTTTCACTTGTAATGGTAGTAGTAGAGGTAAGGGCGAGTTTCTATTTTGTTACGTCGTGGAAGTTAGCAGGACCATTTCATCCAATCACAAAACTGCATAGTCCATAATTTGACGCTTTTTTGCCGTTTTTAAGATGTGGAAAAGAAAAATTTGCCGCGGGTCATTTTCTCAAAAAAATCTGTGTTCATGCTAACTTCCAATGGAAGTTAGCAGGACCACACCTCTAAATTCGCTACTATTGCAAGTATATACACAAAACTGTACTCCAAATTTGCCGCTTTTTATTTATAAACGATTAGTGAAGAAATCAAACTGATATCTCCATTCTATCAAAAAATATTAACAAAAAAATGAAAGTTACGCTCCTCTTGCGAGTGCATTCGAAGAAGAAATGAGACGTCCCCTGTAATTTATCAGCCGTAACAATTCATACTCTTCGCCAAAATTTGCCGTAAACCAGTGCTAAACATAATCTCTAAACAAAACTTTTGCCTCGGACCGATTCGACTCAACTACCCGGGTTCGAATCCCAGAGTTTACCCTTTTACAAGAGTTCTGCTCATGTAAACACGCACCTTCCTCCTAAGCCATCAGCCATAACAATTAATACTCTAAGCTTAGTGCCTGTCCCGTCTAACTCGTCAACGGATCTCGCCAGCCAGGGGCTGAAGATCACCGCTGTCGTATGAGGCGCTCCTCGCTCATACAACGACGTAATGTTACGTCCCTTAATGAATGTAATCAATGTCACTAATCAGTGTTAATTGGTATACTTTAGTTCTTAAGTACACTGATTGTAAACGCAAACATGCACTACACCGTACATTATATATATTTTATAATGGGAGATGCTATGGAATGTTCTTAATTGCGGACGGAGATACAGAGGCTCTCTGTAAACTTTAAATACAAAGAGGTACTGTTGACCCGAGGTCAACGTCGAACTCTTTACGTGGCCCAGGCGTCTGGCGGCTTCCGAAGCACCAGTCAGAATCGGCACGTGTTCTGCCGACAGGTCAGCTTAAAGCTATCAGACCGGATGGAGTGGGTAGTTTCATTAACCCACACGTGCAGGCGCTCCGAGCCGTAGACACGAGCTCAGCAGAGATGATCTCATTTCGACGAATAAGTTAAATATATTGTGAAATGCTAAGTAAGATCTTCCGTAGCCAACGGAGTTTCCCCCGCCACTTCAAGAAGCTCCATCCACCAGCACCCCTTCTCTCAACATCTAATTATGTTAATAAGCTCCCCTCCACGGAAGTGGCATTGCTTAGCTGGAGAGTAGACATGTAGAGTAGTTAATGTATCGGTACAATTACTTCGTATCACTTTAGTTTTATAAAGAACACTGTTGTTACATCAGAGAAACGCTCTCTTCGTTATTCTCCTCGTGCCCGCCTGGCACTACCGAGTCCTCATATCCAGTCGTCTCTTCACCAGCGGAATCACGAACTGAGTCTCTCTGAGAACTCACCAAAAATCTAAATATTTGTTGCACTGCTAGTTCTTCACGCTTCCACACCGTCTTAGAGGCAACGGAGCACAGCGTGTTACACCGCCACCTCCCGCGATAAAACAATGCACTACACTTACAGGACGATGAACTAAGCTGTTGACGCGAACGCAATCACTAATCAATTAAAAATCAATATCTTTAAAAAACAGTTTTCATTAAGGAAACAAATTACTATCGAATAATTGTAGTTGAAGGAAGAATCCGAAAAAATATTCAATTTTCGAAAACCTAGGGATTTTAACAAAAATGAGACCTGTAATATTCACTTAAGTTTAAAGGTATCCGAGGACAAAGTTAATAAACATGTTGGAGCTATTCTTGAGAACATTTTGAAAAAGTTGAGGTTTCATGTAAAAAACCTCCCAAAATCAAAATTTCAGTTTTAAACTCAGGGAACCGTAAGTTCCCCTAATTTGATCGAGGAATATCAATATTGGAGAAAATCAGCTAAACAATTTTCGAGCAAGCTTTGATTACAGCAGCACCTTCACGACTTGTGCTGCTGTGCAGAATTTTGACATTTGTCAACTGACCGACGGCCTGACTGTCAGAGGAAGTAATTTACTATATCAAATAGTAACATCAGTTATGTAAGTTTTCGTTACCAGCACGCAATTATAAGAGGATTTTTTGTCAAAAATTGGTTGCTTTCGGGAGCACGATAAAAATACTTTTCTTCTTACGAAAGTAAGGGCGAGATAGAAAATATTTAAACATGAAAAGTATCACGGAAAACCAAAATATCGGTTTCAAATTATCGTTGTTTGATCTACCCGTGAAAAAATGGTGCTTTTGACTTTCATAAAAAAATCGAGATTTTTTGATTCTTTTTATAAATTGCCTTAAGTTCGTAATTAAGCAAAAATTAAATGGAAACTACTATTTTTTTTCAAAAGAATTGTACCTGACCTTTTTAAGGGGACAGTACAAGTATGGTAAAAATAGTGCCTGTCCCACTTTCGGCAAACTCTCTGAATTTTTGAAATTGAATTTTTGACGCATTGAATTTTTGAAAATCGCAACAACAAAAAAATAAACAATATTGATGATAGCAATTTAAAAAATTAGTTCTATGTTTTCTAGTTAGAATTAATGCGCGAAAGTATGTGCTGTTGCGACACTACTAACTGAATAAGCAGAATAGCAAAAATTTTTTAATAATTTTCCTAGTCTCCTTATCTTTTCTACTGGCCCCTTGTAAGGAAACATTTCTGAATGAAGTGTCAGAACACGTTTAAAAATTTGAACAAAATGAAATCTCTCGTAGTTAGTATTTACAGGCGTAGCATCTTGTTTTCGCGACTGCACAAATTCTGGCCCTCTTGCTGTTCGGTCACGTGGCACTGAGCACGAAAGCACAAGACTTTGCGCGTTGGGCATTCCAAGGAGCAGCGTAGCCGCTAAGTGGTCGGGTTCAGTAGAACATGCTTTGGAATCAATCACTCCGAAAATAGCAACTTAGGGCGAAGTAGCTGCTTTGAGGATTCTTTAACTCGAGCAGAGGTCGAGTGGGCTGTTGAGCGCAAATTTGCGACATCCTTGGACATCGAATGAATCGGCATTCAATTTCGAGATTTGCCTTGTTTATTTCCTTTTGATGTTGGAGACACAAACTGGGGTGATGAGTCGACAAAGGTCACAAACTTTGCGTAAACAGCTGTTTCCAGCCAAGATAACTGGCAAATCTGCGCGTGTGTCTTAGAGATATGGCTGGCAACTTAAAAACAAATCAAACAATATAATTAATCTTTTCAGGGAAAAGTGTGACTTCCCAGATAGAGTAATTGTTTATTATCCATATAATTTTGAGAGAAAAAATCGAACGTAAAATTCCAACATTACTTCGATTATTATTACTTTCTCGCCTTTTTACGTAAAAAAACAAAGTATTGTAATGGTTCCGCAAAAACCTATTATTTTTCACCAGAAAAACTCGTATTGTGGGTTCCTGGTAATAAAAAGTGAGTAAATCGTTTCCTATATATAGTAAATTGTTCTCTGTGTAACCTCTAATATGCTGTCTAGTCAGAATTCATGTTTTGTGGCTCCTTCATACCGAAAAAGCATCTGTCCTTCCGTTTGGAATGAACGCTAGCTCGTATACCGTCCACCTGATTTTCTCCTCAATTGATATTCTCTGATCGCTCTTAACGAGCTTTATGAGGTTGAAGCGGATGTTTTTATTTGGAAGGGGCGGGGTAATTTATATAAAACATCAACAAAAGTGTAAATTTTTTCTCTAAATTGTCTGATAGTTTTTAATTCAACTTTTTGCTCTGAGAGCACAGCGGACGCTTTGAAAATGGCGCAAGTCCAATTTTCGATAAAATCTCTGAATTTTTGAAAATTACAAAAGTTGAAACTTTATTCGAAGTCTTCTTACAACTACAGTATTGAAGATATTAATTTTTTTCGTTAATAAAACCTGTTCTTCAAATTCTTCAAAGACAGATCTAGAAATACATTCACGTTCAATTTTTCGAAACTGAGTAGTTTTGTCCTAATTTTGCGTGAAAATGGATAAATTTCAAACAATGATATTCGCAAAACCTGCTGATTTTTTTCTTTTAATATTTTCCTTTGATTGACCATTACATGATTACAAAATAGCGCTGACCCTGTTTTCGGCAAATTCTCTCTATTTTTGAGAATTGACAAAAATTGCATTGGAGAAGTACAAAATGATGGGCAGCCCGTGGAGTAGTGGTCAGACTGCACACGTTCCACCGCTGGTGCCCGAGGTCGATGGGTTGGATCCCGGCGGCGCCTAGGCGATAGCTGAAGAAGTAGCTGGGAAGGGCAGCAACTACCTCGGGGGTGCCGGCAGGGAGAATCCCGTCCTGGACAACTAGAGAGAGGGGAAATGGTGAGTGAGTGGGGGCGCCTCCTTCTAACACCCTAGATGCCGCTTGTAGAGAGAGAATGTA
>BOPP01000103.1:897673-940201 GCA_017312745.1 Gryllus bimaculatus
CGAGTCGCCGGGCGATGTTTCTGGCGTCTCTGTACCCGCCCACTCTCGCGTATTGACTGCTGCGCGCAAACGACTATGGAGATCGATGTTCCTAATGAGCTGTAAAGACAGCGAGTCCTACACCAAGGTTATAGGTGTATGTCGCTCCATTACACTGCTACTGGTAATGGGAATGTGCAAAAAACACCAATGAGCCACAAGGAAATAAACAAACTACTTTTTAAAGGGAAATACTTAAGCTAATTTTTGCTAGCATAAGTTCTCCAGCAGTGATTTAGGTACTTGCTGTCAATATATAAATACACAAATACGAAGGCCGCCAATGAAGATGTTTACCGCAGCCGAGAACGAAACGTCAGCGCCAAGTGGACCGCGGTCTCTCAGCACGAACTCAATCATTACTATTGTATGGTGGGAGTTTTTTAGAACTTCTCGAGAGAGTAAATTTCAAGATAATTCCCTCCCACGATGAATGATCACCCTTAAGCTCTTGAGAAATGAGATTTGAGCAGTGAGTCCTTTAAACTCTTAACAATTCTTTGTAAATCTGATGACAAGGTCATATTACATTACTATCGTTTCGAATTCTCGTCTCAAGTAATGAAATCAGCAGAATCCGACCAAACTATTCCTCTTTGTGGATAATATTACTCTTTTGTGAAGTAGGAGAAACCTGCAGTTGACTACAAATACAAGTACTCGAATATTGCAATATTCCTTGAACAAGATAATCAACTGCACTAATTCCCATGGTTTTATCGTATCGAAAATGAAGTATTTTTTTATTTTCAATACTACCAATTTACAATCTGTTCACTTGTAACAATAAGTAAATGTTATACAATATACAAGTAACTATTAAATGAATGTAAACGTTAAATCTAATATATGTTCACGCTTCAGTCTGTACACGTGTTCACCATTGTTCAAAAACATTCGCACAAAGTAGGTTCGTACGTTGCTCAGTCTCGTCTGTTGCCTCTTACTTCGCTCGCTGAGAGTCTCTGCCATAATTGAGATGTTCAAATCTGAGAACAAATTATTGTTGGTTACGAACCACGGCGCGATGCAAAATATCTCAATGTTTTTGTTTCAAATCTCAGGACCTCCAGGTTTGACTTACTATGCATTATAGTTGTTGAGGTGCTGGCTGCGCCCTATACTTCTATTCCATCAGCCCACGTTGGCTTGAGTATTGCTTTGAACAGAAATATTGTGTTGTGTAAGGAGTTCTGGGATATTTGATTAAGTAGCCATGATAATTTGCTTACTTTCATTTGTGGTTCATTCCTCTTTTTCATGATATGGGGTTTCCAGGTTAAGTGGTTAGCTAGATATAAACAAAGATACCTCACAGCAGTTGTTACTGAAAGTGCTGACGAGTTTAGTTTTACTTTTGGTCACTGTTCCTGTCGAAGTGGGACGGTAATATGTTGTGAATTTGCAGTGTTTATAGTTACTTTCCATTGATTCGTCCATTCTTCTATCTTGTCCAGGTGCGCTTGCAGGTGTTGTGATGCTCGAGTTGAGTCCTTGTTGAAAGCTACGGTAGCTGTGTCGTCAGCGAATTAGGCCATCATAGGGCGTTCTGTTGTTGGTATGTCAGAAGTATATATTACACACAGTATTGGTCCAAGGGTACTTCCTTGAGGGACACCTGCGCTCATTGGTTTAAATTCAGAGAAAACATCTTGGTATTTAATTCGGAAAAATCGACTGGCTAGGTATGTTTCAAAAAATGATAGAATGGGTATGGAATTGAATTTGAATAACAGAACTTCGTGCCAGACTCTGTCAAATGCTGGTTGTATAAAGAAAGGTTATGGTTTGGAAGTTTAAAAAGCACACAAACTCTACCTAAATTTCAGTACACAATCTTATAACCGGTACAACATTACAAGAATTAGCCAAGGAAGCGTTTTCGTTCATAACATTCATCTTCAATACTGTAATGCAACGCTATGGACGTATGCGCAAGTGATAGCCATAGAAAACCTGGAAAACCGATTACAGAAGCTGCAGCATACATACCAATAAACTTTTACCAGTTTTATCAAAGGTCTTTGAAAAACTACTTATACAGCGGCTTAAACCAATAAGAAATAATATACCTAAGTTTCAATATGAATTTCTGTAAGATCATTCAACGATAGATCAGACACACCGAATAGTAAATGTAATAGTAATAAAATTGGCTCCCGTCTCATAAAGGCATTGAAAGTAATTAAAAATAAAATATGGCTGCTATTTCAGCAACAAGTCACGAAAAAAATATCAAGGGACACTTCTTGATGTTAAAAGAGTTTAATGGTATCATTGTTTAACATCGGGATGGCATATAGACAATGGAAGTCCACATCACCATAACTTCGTCTCGTTAGAAAATTAGTCACAGAAGAAGACTTTCCAAAACTCAACCTCAGCAGAAGCCACCACGTGATCCTCACTAGTTTAAGGATTGGATATTTTAACTTAAATCAAGGTCACCTGATGACGAAAACCAAAAGCCTTGTCCATTGTGTGGAAATACATATCAACCACTTCTCCACAGAATGCCCAGGTCTAGCAAATGAAAAACATCAATCAAATTACAAAAAAGATTTCTAAATTATTTTTAAAACAGTTGAAGAATGTAAGAAACTCCTCAAAATGTACTAATTGAACACATGAAACCATGTGTGTAATCTATTCTAAACAATAACATATAAAAATGTAAACCCTTTGTGGTCGCTGATGAGTCGGTCATTTTAAAGCGACCTAAAATAAATAAATGAAAAAAGGCACTTGAACAAGCTTTTATACATTATTGTCTTAGTGATCACGTTACTAGTAAATGTAAGAATTTGAGCGACGTGATTACTGTAACCTAGATAATTCGTTATTCCATATCTAGTTGTGGTTTTGTTAATTATGATGTGATCTATTGATTTTTTAAATTTAAAAGTATTCCGTTTAAACACCATTCTGACATTCACAGTGATATCTAATTTAAAAGAATTAAGTGAATTGAGAAACTGCTCTTTTTCGTGAGATTCACCCAGGAAATTCTTAATGTTTCATGTGTGTCACATCACTGTATATGCAAAGTAAGATACTTTTTCGCGTAGTAAGATGTACGAATGTATTTACAAAAATATTTTCAACTGCATATCAATTGAATATTTGAAGATCGGACGAAGAAATAAGAATATTCGCGTGGCAAATTGAGAATATTCTCATTGGTCTATGCAGCTGAAGTGAAGCTTATACAACTGTCTGACAATGAGAGCTTTAACTTACCTCGTTTGCGTGCTGCCGGTATCGTTGTTTATGAAGTATTTTAGTTCGTGATAATTATTTTTCAAACTTAAGTTTCGATTTCACGCGTAGGTGCAAAAGAAATGCGGCAGCATCGTTTCAGTTGACTAAAGCTTTGCTCTACGATAAAACGTTCCCGAGGTAGAACTGCAAGTATGTGTATGCCGTTGTATGTTATAAACCGTTATTATGAGTTCAGATATATGAGCTGTATGTATGACGTAATTAAACCTGGACAATGCTATAACCTGCATTTCGTCGAAGCCAGGCATGGCAATGTTCATTTGCATTATTTCGTAAGTATCTGAACTTTACCATATTTTGGAGTCTTAAACCAATTCGAGCGAGTAAGATTCAGACTAGCAAATCTATTGACATTTACGTACAATCTATTATTGTGTGAATACCCTTTCCTATTAATATACTTATCCCCAAGGATCGTATTTTTTTCTTTTAAAATAGAAATGTGTTTAAAACGCATGGTGCTGATAGAGGAAATTAACACGTATTTGTTCTGGCACTTAATTTTTTTATTGTTTCTTTTCCCTTCGGGTTGTGTAAATTTAATCCATTTGGGACAATTTCTATTATACGGTCCATAACCTCAACAACGATTTTTGAAACTTTGCTCTTCAGATTCCTACTCACAACAAAAGTACCATAATCCCAGTCTTAAAATTGAGGCACCTCAAGACCAAACTGAAAATGAAATGAGGATTTGCTCACGAAAAAAAGCTCGGTTTTTATTAATCTAGATGTGAGAATACTGTATGTACTTCACTGAGCTTGTGAAAGTATTTTGTGAACTTTGAGAATTAACTCATTTTTTTTAGAATATTCTCGAAACTTTTATTCATCCGCTACCGAACATGATCTCAGAAAATGCGAGTAAATAGCATTTGCTCATTTTTATTTATGACACCCATTGTTGTTTCTGTAATTTTCTAAAACGAAATGGCTCCAAATTTTACTTTCGCACTTCTTGCTCAAATTGAGCAACGCGCGCTTACGGGGAAGGGAGAGACTAGCTGAAGTAGTAGAAAGAGGCCAGGACATGTCGGGGTAGTGTTGGGCAAATGAGCCCACGCTGGGGGCGCTGGGCCGGGCGAGATTCGGCGGCGTTGGGCAGTTTGGGGCCGACCCGGGCAGGCTTGGACCTGGCAGGAAGGGATTAGGGGTGGGTTGACCGGGAAGAGACGGTTCTGGGGAACGGCGGGCGGCAGGGCGCCGCGGGCGCGGCTGTTGCGGCTGCAGAGCCTTGAGAGGCCGGGCGGCCTTGGCGGCAAGCCCCGGCGCGGCGCGGCGGCGGCGGCGGCCCGCAGAGCGGCGCGGCGCTCACGCGGAGTGGAGAGCCCGCACACGCATCAGCGTTCCGCCTCGCTCCTCCGTCTCTTTTCTTGCGCCGGCCAGAGTATTTCGAACCGAGGGCAGTGTGCGTGTCATTCAGATTTATTCACGTCTCTCCAATATTTTGCGGAAGGTATCTCATGTGTCCACACTTTTCGAAATGTGAATAGCGAAATATATTTTTTAAAAACATACTTTATTGTATTTATTTATTTATTTATTTATTTATTTATTTATTTATTTATTTATTTATTTATTCTTTTATTTATTTATTTATTTATTTATTTATTTATTTAATTTATTTATTTATTTATTTATTTATTTATTTATTTATTTATTTATTTATTTATTTATTTAACGTCAAAAAGAATTTAAAACACATTTTTTCAAATTTTTTTCTGAAATTTTGGGATCTCTACCCTAACTCATATACAAGGTGAATTCTGATTAAAGATGAAATGAAATGAGAATTTTTGGCGAGAATTGATAAGAAAAATTCGCTCCAGTGTAATAAAAACTACTCAGGTGTTTGTGAAAATTGCAACACTCAGAAGAATGGCCGGAATCACTTACAAATCGGTGGATGTGTGGAACAGTGAATCCATGAGAAGTGTTTACATTTGCATAGAGATGGCGTGCACGTTGGCCTATCAGCACCCTCTTTTGTGACAGAGCAGGTCAGTGTTAGGCCACACTCAGTCAAACGACGAGCAAACATGCGAGTTCCAACGGGGCTGAACGTTTTTTCTAAGGGAAGCTGGTTTGTCGTACCGTGACAATGTGGTTCGAACGGGGCGTGCTGCTACGATAGTGATACGTGGTTGGAACCTGAGGATCAAGGAGGTCGTACACAGAGACGAGCGAGCACTGGACCACACAATGTGACCACAGCGTGAAATATGCACCATCTCGTTCGGATAGTCGTAACAGACAGAAAGGGGTCGCCCACTGTGATTTGGCTCGACTTGGGAGCACTGCAACGGGTGTGGGCATGTCAGCGTCGACGGTTGGACGCCGTCCTCGGGGGGCTGGATTTGTGGCACGCGTACCACTGGGTCGGATTCGTTGACCAGAAGCTACCAACGGCCCAGACAGCAATGGCCACATCAACGTGTTTATTGGTGAGCGGAGTGGCAAAATGTAGTATTTTCAGAAGATACCCGGTTCAATTTGTGGCACAGCGATGGCCGCGTACGTGTTCGACGCTATCGTGTTGATCGTAATCAGCCAGTCTGCATTGCTCCGCGTCACAGCGACGATACGCAAAGTGTGGTGGTTTGGAAGTTAGTTACAAAGTGCGATATCGCCTCATACGTGTTGAGAGCAATCTGAACAGCAACCTCTACATAAGGGAGGTTTTAGAGTCCGATGTACTGCCCCTTCTGCACGTAGTTCCACCCCCTCGCTTGATAGTGATATCCGGCGCTAACCTACACGTCGGCTTGTTAGAGAATTCCTCTTCAGGTATCTCCGTTCCAGCCCTCTGTCCCTCACCAACAGAGGAAGAACACCATTACCTCCAAGCATAAAGCATTCGCTACTCAATCGGAACTATGCCATACTAGTTGACTGGCCCGGAGTTAATCAGTCAGCTCATCACTTATTTCTATTTTATAAGTATTTATATTAATTTTACTAAGATTTTCTTATTTAGTTCATATCCTGGTTTCAAACCTTGGAACAAGAGTGAATAAATTGATTCGATCTATTAATAATAATGAATGTCAAAAGTAAATAATAATTAATAATAAATAATTTATTGCTGTTGCTAATATACACTGTTGGGTACACGCAATTCAATCTTATAAGTAATAAAGAGCTTGGAGGTGATTTTTTTCAAGATTCCAGAATTATTTCTCTCTGGGCCTGTTTCTATTAACTAGTTTTTAATTAACTAGTGGAGCCGACAATGTGCTAGTGTAGTGTATTTAACTTCACACCCTATTTGTCACATGCTTGTTAATCGCATTTTGCGTTATTCTCTGCAAACATTCTAATAGATGAAAGACTCTCGCGAGTAGGGGTTTGTTTTATGCCCTGGTTTGGACATGGAACGTTCAAGTAGTTTCGCAGGGACAGTGTATGCAGCACTTCCGAGCTTGACACTTGGCGGTAGGGCAGGTGGCCGAGCAGAGTGAGCGAGTCATCAGCATCGACGCCCCGACACGCCCAATTGAAATCAAACTACTCTTTAAATACTCCGGATACTGATAAGAACAAAATGTGAAAACCATCGAAATCGGTCAAGTAGTTTTTGTGTTTCTGTGCGCCAGATAACGCTTCATGTATCTGCTTCACACACACACACACACACACACACACTCACACACGCGCGCGCAAACACACACTGGGCTTCATATAGGCACGTATGTCATGATTTAACATCGGTTCCACCGGACGTGGGAGTATAGATGTTTTCAAGGGAGGGAGCGAGTGCAACAGCTGTTGTTATGTGTTGTTAACAGCGATCTTGTTGAGTATGTGAACTTTATCATGGGTAGAAACTGATGACACAGTATTTTCTATGGCGCTCGCAAACCGTCAGTACGGAAATATTTGAGTCAAATAATTTGAAGTATCTGTAAGAAATGATTTTGGGTTGATATTTAGAGCATTTCAAAGAGTATCATAAGTATAGTAGGTCATGTTTCGACATTTCTGAAAGCGGAATCTGTCACAACTGACTGCTTTATTAACATTTGAAACAGTTATGTGATCATTCCAACTTTTATCACTTAGAGAGTAACGCGTAGAATTTAATCTCAAGACCTGAATGTTCACAGAATGGAAAAAATATTACAAACTGTTTTGCTGCCATTATTTAACAAATCATATTTAAAATTTTCCCATTATGATAACGTTATTTTACTGGATTAATATTCTCGAAAGTGGTTCTTCAAATTCTGCCAACTGACCGGTTTTAGACTCCCAATATACTAATATTACGCAACGCAATACAACGGCAACCACAAGGAATACGTACAAGAACTCTATACCATTAAATACTGAGAATAATGTATGAATTATTTTGCATTTTAAATCACCTCAGATAAATATGGCTTCAACGTCGCCTTATTTATTACTACCATTTTGAACCAATATTACTCAATGTGACGTAGTAAGTTATAACCTGATATCCTAATATCATTAACCTGTATTGATGGTTTAAGCCAGGATTCGCTGATGATTATCACATGCAGATTGGTCTTGAAGAAAAACATACGAATTTCGTCAAAATGTTTGCCCGAAGATTGTGCATTTGTAAGAGCCACTCAGCGGTGGCCGAGCCCTTTCAAGGGTTTGGGCTGGCTCGCGATGTCCCGCGACGCGGACTTGGACGCGGCTTGGATACGGGCGTGCAGCTGGGGATGTAGCTGGGGCTGGCACGTCTGCCTACTCGTCCAGGGTCCACGAAGATCACTTTCTTTGGGTTAATGTTTCTGTATTCTGTCATTGGGCAACATATGCCAATTTAAGGAGTAATATTTGTATCTGCGTTTCTCAGGCCAAAACAGGAAACAAAATATTTATTGGTTATTATTATTATTATTATTATTATTATTATTATTATTATTATTATTATTATTATTATTACTATTATTATACGTGTGTATTTCTTGCTGGAATGACTGACTTCCCTCTACAATCTTAATAAAGCGTTGCAATGTGTTACGTTCTGAATTAAATCAAAACCAGCATTACCCTTTTCTTTGCAACGTCTTAGCAAGGGTTTTAATGCCGCGAGTGGTGGATTTTCGACACTAACTAGATAGCTGGGGCGTATTCAGTCGCTCCGTGTAGCGGCTGGTTGCCTTGATGGGTGGATTTCCGTGCGTTCCGCGATAGATTCCAGACGAAGGCCAAAGCAATACACCAACAAACGGGACACGGACCGCGGGCGATCTTTCTTTCCTCATCCCCCGCCTATCCTTTCCCACACACGCAGATGCACTATGCGACCACTCACGTCATGGAACCGGTCGGGAGCTTCGAGCTCGTTCCGCGTGAGGCGCTGGCCCTCGCGGGGGAAAGACCTGTCAGAATGACACAAGTCGGCGCCGGATCTCGCCATCCACTGGGGGGAGGACCTACGGAGTGAACGGGCAGCAGTTGAAGCTGCCTGAAGGCGGCGGGTGCTCCCTGGCCTCCAACTTGGCTGGCGCCGCACGTGCCGCCGGCCAGCGATAGGCCGCGCCTCCCGCCCCCGCCCCCCTCGCGCAGCGCGGGGTTCTGCAACTCCGTATCTGGGCCGCGGCGAAGTCGTCGCGTTCTACAAACGCTGGCAACCAAGGCCAGTAGCCAGTGCGAAGTGCTGCAATGGAGCCTTGCCATTCGGCAGTGGCGATACGATCCCGGTTTCCCACGGATAAACTGAAATGTCCGTGATATTCCTTTATCACTTCCCAAATTTAAATTCAACAGTAATACGCCGTAACATATTACGTCTTCTAACTAAAATTGAATTAAAAGACTTTCTTATTAAACTTCATTAATTAAACTCAGATAAATACAGTATGCTCTGGGGATGATTGCTTCAAAACCGTTTAAAAAAATTGACGATTGTAATCATCTCCAAAAGTAATGTATGTTTTGAGAAAGAAAGACAAATGCATTCCCGGAGTTCATTTTAGAGATGATTCGTATGTCTTGTGTGTGCATGTGTTTGTGTGGGGGGGCGTTAGCTGTGTTCCTAGGCCTGGGAACACAGCTTGCTGGTAAAGGTCGTATTAATCGGGCTCTAAAATACCATGCTAATTAGCAGCCCGTCGCCTTCGATAGAGAACAATATTATTTCTAAAATTATTTTATTTAGTGGCTAGCTTTGGAGCAGGTACAATAAAATGAGAATGCATATCGAACGTGTTTCTTGGCTTGCGCTGCAGTTCACCATTGAAAATGTGACAAGGGGGATCAGAATGGCGCCAGACAGCACAGGAAAACCCTTTACGACCCATAAATTTACTTTAAATCCATCGACGATCATTGCCGGAAGGGGGGAAGGCCACCCCCTCAATATTTCAAAGTTCATTCAATCCTTTACTTCGATTCCCTCCATTCAGGTTCAATGCAACATTATAGCGATAATAAATATTTGTTTAATAGCATTAAGACTGTGACATGATATTATGATGTGCACAATAATCTTTTACAGTTCTCTATTAGTCAACAACTAGTCATTAGTATAAAATGCTTAATCGGATAAAAACATTAAGTAATTGCTCCCGAACTGGCAGGGCAGATAGATGTCAGAATTACCAGCGAGCCTATTTTCATCCCCAGAGCGCCAATAAGCGCAGTGCTTGCTACCACTAATGCTCCAACCGCCACCATCATTTCCGTACCGCCGCCTTTCTGCGTTAATTGTCAGAGATGATTATTAAATTCATAAAGCCCAGCGACATAATTTGACATTTTTAATCTACGCCATGCAACATGTTAACTTCAATAAAGCAATAAAATATTGCAGTGGCTTTAAAGAAAATGCCGAGGAGGTTGATCTCATGTTGTTCTCCCTCAAATTGTACCCAGAGACGCCCATTCTTCCACCAGCAACAATTCTGTGCTCTCAAAGATGGATGACTGATAATGCAACTACTTTCAACTCCCTCAGTCACTTTGGTAATGTCGAGCAGCCTCAATGTCCCGCGGCTAAGTGTTGAAGGCTCGAATGTCACCATGGGCAGAGATCTGCTTTGTCTCAGTATGTCAGTCGCGGAGTGTCTCGTTAGTCTGGGATGTGATTCATGATATTTTTCTTTTTTAAATTTCCGCTTCTTTTTTAAAAATGTCTTTTTTAAGTATCCGCTCAACCAAATGGCCTTACAGAAGTCATAGAAACATATTTACATTAACATAATGGAATACTTCCTAATATGATTCCGAGAATTCTTACTCGGCAAGTTTTACATAAAATGTTTATTTAGATGATAATAATGTTGGTTAATGATTTAGGGAAGGGGTAGAATATGTAGATTTAAAAGGATTTCGAAGCTTTTAGATGAGTTTTGATTTTTAAGGCGGTTTGAAAGTGTCTTTGCGTAGTCTGAATTTAATTGTTTCGGGTGTTTGCTTGTCCTAATTGAAAATGGGGTGTACTTGGCCAGGATGGTAAGAGGGTGAACAATTTCGAGAAAATGTTGATCAGATGGTCTGTTATTAAAGGTATTTGGAGTTCATAATTACTTTGAGAAGCACTTTGGTTTCACCTTTTAAAGAGGATGTGGAATTGATGAGTGGGTATAGTTTGACAGCTTTTGCTATTGCTTTTTGTAGGACTCACTGAAAGTATTGCTTCCATGTTAAGCGTCTATTAGTTCTCCTAGATATTTTATGGGTGTGGAATTGTTTGATCAGGGGAGTTGGGAGCTGTTTATTTTTAGAAGTGGTTTTTTTGGGGGTTTTCAGAGGGTTATGATTTTTGTGTTTGTGTGGGATTTATTTTGAGTCGTCATTTGCGGTGAGAGTGTGGTGAAATTGAATATGGTCGTAAGCTAAAATAAAGTTTTCATGAGATGAGAATAATGCTGTTTTATCTGCATATAAGGTTATGTTAGAATCTGGTGTTGTGGGATGATCTTCTGTATAAATATTAAAGAGAATAAGGGAAAGGACTGATCCTTGAAGGACACCTGCAAGAATGCTGTGTGTGTTGGAAAGAATGTTGTTTACTTTGATCTGGAAGGTTCGGTTTGTAAGATAACGTTGAATAATTTTATAGAGATAATCGTGAGTGCCAAGTTGCTGAAATTGATAAAGTATGCCTTGATGCCAAATGCTCTCAAATGATTTAGTTATGTCTAAAAATTCTATTGTAAGCTCTTTTGCATGAATACTATTTGCTAAATGTTCGACTAATTGTAATAGGGGATGACTTGTTGAATGATTTGGCTTTAAGCCAAATTGTGTTTTGGGTTCGGTGTCGTTCGTATTTAAGAAATGGAGTAGACGGTTAAGAATTACTTTTTCGAAGAGTTTGGTAATTGATGGGAGCAGACTAATAGATCGGTAATTTGAAGGGCCATTAGGATTAGGTTTTGTTTTATTCACTGCTAAGATAATGGCATGCTTCCAAGTTAGGGGAAGTTGCCAATTCGGAGCGCAGCATTGAAGATTGCTTTTATAGCTGCGATAGAGCTAAAGGGAAGTTGTTTGTAAGTGGAAGCTTGGTGATGTTGTCCCGTCCGGGGGATCTTTTTATTTTTCAACAATTAGATAATGGTTTGTGTTTCTGCGGGAGAGATAAATTGAATGGGGCGTCAAACAGTAATGAGAGGTAGTTTCATAATTTCAGATATTTGTGTGTTAAAGTGATGAATGTACTTTGCATTAACCGAGGGAGAGCAGCCGTCTTTGGTGAAAAACAAGTTTAAATATTCGTTTTTGAGACCAACTTTTCTGTCGCAGCCGGAGCCACAGCAGAGGAACACGCGCAGGCCGAACTTCTTCAAAGTCTTTTCGAGAGGAAGAAAGTGTTAAAAGAGACATGTTACAACACTACAATGACAAGCTTGTGATATGTTATCGCACGACCGTGCCTACTCGTCCTTAGAGCCGAGGAAATTATTTTTCTATATATTATCTCATCCTCATCAATTACGTTTGATATTAGCGGCTTCTAATATCTGTAAACTCATTATCGTTTTATCAATAGAAATCACTGTTAATGGGCAGCGTCATAATCACAATACGTCGGCAACACTTCGCTCTAAGAAATAATTACACGTATAATTTGGGATTGAGAAGAATTTATTTTTCCCTATGATACGCGGCGGCGATGGTGTAACGGTTAGCGTACTGCACTGTTGTACCCAAGTTGGCGGGATCGAAGCCGTGGATTTTTAAGGGCGAAAAAATCCTTCGCACGCCTTCCTTTCGGAGGCGGAATAAAGCCGACTGTCCATATTCGTAGAGTTATGACTTGCATGTATAAAATCCTCAGCCTAAATGATCGCCTTCTAGCTAAAATTCAATAATCGGCCTGTTCTTTCTCGCCCAAGTAACCTCCTTTCTCTCCTAGTTGGTGAAAGGATTGCGTAGCGATATAATTTGCGTGGTTCAGACTGAAGAAAGAGCGCCTGATAGTCGCACGATGTAGCTCCCACGTAATAAGAAATTCGAAATACATGATATTATATATACTATATAATATATATAAATATATATATAGATATATATATATATATATATATATATATATATATAATAACAGGGGTCCTATTTAACTTGACCACATCAAATAACTAGGAAAATACGCGATGTACGAAAAATTGAACCGAGATCAAATCTTAACAGTTTTGAAGGGGAAATTATTCTATGCTAAAATAAGCACCCCCTGCCCCCATCGGGGGGGGGCAACATTAAAATCTTAAATAGGAACCCCAGTTATATATTGATTCAGATGTAAGCAGATTCGGATTGTACGGACAAAAATACATAAGTTTTGTCTGAAACTTTTTTTCTAATTTGTGATAGGTGGAGCTGTAATCGCAAAAAATTAATTCCCAAAGATTTCCGACTGTAATTGGAGTGGTTTTGAGTGTGACCTCAGGGCACCCCGTCTATTTGTTGCTAGCGTCTCTCCATGGTCCGTGCCTACAGTACTTCAGAGGCGATCCGATATTTATTAATCATTTACCTTTCTGAACTAACATTCCTCCATGTTGCATCATGGATTATGTAAATGTGCAAGAAAAATTTTGAAATGATTTTCATTTACGGCGAAGCTGGGAGAAATTTCGACGCTGCTGTTAATTTGTATGTTCAACGTTTTCCTTACAGAGTACGATCGCGTTCTTCTTTCGTCAGAATTGTTCAACAATTCTCTACTGACGGAAGTGTACAACCGAAGAAAAGAACACGCAGAGTTTCTGCTACAGGAGAAAATAATCAAATATCAGTACTGGCTGCCGTAGCTCATAATTCACATGCGAGTGTTCGAGAAATATCTCAACAATCAGGGATTCCTCGTATGAGTGTTTGGAGGATACTGAAGATACATAAATTTCATCCGTATCATGTATCCTTGCATCAGGAATTAACTGACAATGACTTTGAAAACAGACTACAGTTTTGTCAATGGGCAGATCAGAGAATACAAACGAATCCAAACTTTTTTACTCAAGTACTATTCTCTGATGAATCGACATTTACAAACCACGGTGAAGTTAACCGCCATAACATGCATTTTTGGAGTGTAGAAAGCCCACACTGGATTCGTCAAGTAAATCATCAGCGACCTTGGTCGGTTAACGTTTGGTGTGGAATAATTTGCGATAAACTTATCGGACCATACTTTATTGCCGGTAATCTAAATGGTGACAAGTACCAAAACCTTCTTGATAAAGAACTACCGAGAATGCTAGAAGACGTAAGTGTGGAAGTGCGACAAAACAGGTGGTTTCATCATGATGGTTGCCCAGTACATTACTCATTAGTAGCACGCGAGGTATTGAATCGGGATTACAATAATCGTTGAATCGGTAGATAAGGACCAGTGCACTGGCCAGCCAGATCACCAGACCTTACTTCACCAGATTTCTTTTTGTGGGGTTACCTAAAATATGTCGTTTATAAAGAAACACCTACTACTCGTGAAAACATGATGCAACGAATAAGGGACGCTCTTAAAATATTATTTGTATTTTCCTACCATTTTGTACCATTCGAGAGCTTATATTCCCAATGATTTCGTTTTTGTCAGTCTTCGTCAACTTTCAATTATCCGTGACATAAGTTACTTTGCTTATCATTGCATTGTTGACGTTTAATAATAGATTATTAGTTTCTGGTATGTCCTTTAGGCCCTCAATTTTGTGCAATTTTATTTTGTATTTGTTTATTGTCAGTTGCTTACGGTTAATTTTTTTTGTCACGTTAGCATTGTAAGCTCTTACTGGTTTAGCTCGCAATTTTATCGTGTTTTGCCCCTTACTGCGTCATAGGTTCCTAGTGTGTCAACATTTACTTCTCTGTTAGCTGTTTGTTAGTATTTTGTCATATGATTTTGGCTTCAAGTCGTATTCACCTTGCCACTTTTGTTTGTCTTAATAACGACTTTCAAGACATTGTTTTTAATTTCATTTAAGGGGCAATGAGTTGTATCGCGTCGTCCATTCTTCGCCGACGCCAAAACCACACCGTCGCGTCTCCCCTTTCACACTCGCAGGGCCTCGAGTTCGTTCAGATCGATTGGGGAAGAGCAAGTTTGGAGATACCATTACCTCGTCTTTTGATTTACGAATCAATGTTCTTTGTCAAAAATTGACTTCCTCAAAGGCAAGAATGTATTTTCAGCCATTGTTTATAATTATAACACTCGAAGTAGTAATCATATTCATCTGGCGACAATATCAACATCTCACTACAAACAATTTACATGTACATTATTTTACAACACTTTGTCAGATGACATTAAACGATTAAAATCAATACAAAAGTTAAAGACCCGAGTAAAATATTTTCTGTTGCATAACTGTTTCTATACAATTGGAGACTGTACCGAGGATCAAAAAGGAAATTAATATTAATTTTAACAATGTTATTTAATGTATTATTTACCATTTGTACTGTACAATTCTAAACAACCTGTAACAAGTATTGCACTTTATCTTCGGGGTCAATGATCCTCATCTCGATCAGGTTTTTCGTCCAATTTCCCTGACCCTAGAGCAAATGCTTGAGATGGCCACGTATTTTGCTCCTGACATAAATGCAACTTCATTGTCTGTGCACGTCTTGTAGAGTTCAGTAGGAAATACTGTTGTTCAAATTATCGTTGTACATGTCATTGTGGCAGAAGTATGTTAATTCACGAAGGACATGAACCCAAATCTATAGGTGATTTGCTTTTGAAAATATATTTTATTACATAGGAGCGAATATTTTTTCAGTACTTCTTTCCAAAAACACTCATTTATTTCTATATTCAGAATGTTTTCAACTTGTGTATGTCTCAAAGAAGAGATCCCAGAATTACGAAAACGTGAACAGAACACACTTCTCCCCGTAACACATCACACGCAGTTTTTAACTTTTTTTTGCTGTAAAATAAAAATGAAAAGAGTTTAGGCGCTATAATGGACCACAGGCGGACATCAACACGGACAATCGATTTTTCGGCATCAAAGGCCCACAAAACGGATTCTGACTGCACAACGTGTGAGAGGAAGTAATTTACCACATATATGAACAAGATTTATCCACTTTTTTGTTACTAGTGCCCGACAATAATTTTTGTCGAAAAACGCTGATTTTCGCCGCACGGTAACAATACTTTCTCTGCTTACGTAGTAAAGCAAGAATGTAAAAAATCTCTAACAATATTGTAAGTTACTTGTGCAATGTTAATTTTTTTCTCAGGTGGCTCAGGCTCAGGTGGCTGAGTGCGACAAGCAACGTCAGCAGAATGCTTCTCACCGGGAGAGCGTTGGGTTCGAGTCCCGAAAGTGACAGAACTTTTGCCAACACTTGCCAAATAACTTCCTCTAACTCAGGCACGGCCTGAGAAAGGTTTCAAGTGGCCGGCTGCTCTGATCGATAATTTTCCGAGATTTTTCCTATCAAAACGAGATAAATGATCAAACAATTCCCTAATAAACGGTCACAAACCAATTGCCATCGTTCCTTCCTCTTCCCTCACTCTTTAATTACATTTACCCTTATAGGCACTACACTACACGCATGTTCGGAGACGTCGGGAGAATAGAGCTTGTGTGGGTAAAGGGGGTGTTCCGCTGGTGGGAGATACCTTGATGAAGAAAAGCCTGCAAGTCAACGTGTAGGTGGGTGCTGTATCTCACCATTCAAAATTAACTTTTTTTTCAAAAACCGCTCCAAATTGGTTACTTTTTTGTCCACGGATAGAAAAAGTGATGCTTAAAAGATTGGCGTGGGTCTCATTTTCCTTGAATTCTCTGAATTTTCAAAAATTTCAAATTTAGAATTAATACGCGAAAGTCTCTTCTGTTGCAATACCACTAGTTTTATTAGCTTCCACCGAGCGTACGCTCATCTGCAGAAATAAATTATTATTATTATTATTATTATTATTATTATCATTATTATTATTATTATTATTATTATTATTATTATTATTATTATTATAATGTATGACCTTAATAGCTGACGAACCCAGAAGCATCAATAAATCAACTGGTCAGTCAATAGAGGTGCTGGTCAACTAGAACATCGAATGTCCAAAGTAGGCCTGCTATATGCACAACAGGCAACCCCTTAACTTCCAATAAACAGGTCCTGACATGTGGCTCATTGCAGACCTAGTTAAATACTTCTCTCTCAAACACAGGCTTACATTTTTTCTCCATAGAACGTAATTAGAATGAAATAAACATTCATTAATTTTGGCGTTTGGAAACGAATAATAAAGAGCATTAATAATTACAATTTCAAAACACGAAATTCGCCGTTTTCCGGCGCATGGTTACAAAACTTTCTCTTCTTATGATACTTCGTAAGGCGAGAAAGTAAAAACTGCATCATGTGGGAGTAACTTATTCCGAGTTATTACGTGTGTAAAAATGCATTTCTCTGTACAGCACCTCACGGGTGTCTCGTTATCTACTAGTAGATAGAGGACACCATTTGACACCATAGGAAACACACGCCCCATATAAATGCAGGAGTGAAGGGTTTCATGAATTGCTAGGGAACAGTTTTCAATGCGCAGTTCCACATAAGAGCGTCGCTTGCTAAATGTAATCGCATATTACCTTCTGTTGAAAACATAAATAAATCTCTGGGGGTTGTCACTTCCATTACCATACAAAAGAAACTGCTCATTTGATATTGTTACAGTGTTGGTTAATATTAACTTCTCGAATTGTCTGTGAAACTACTAGTTTGTCACTATCTTGCAGTAAGTGGATCATTCTTTTAGCATTTTACTGTCTGATAATTTTACCACAACCTCAACCTTTTGCCCCACTTTCATACCTTAGGGGCCGTCCATAAATTACGTAACGCAATTTGGAGTATTTTGAATGCCCCCCCCCTCCTGTAACGCACCCGTAACGCGCGATTGCCCCCCCCTCCTATAAATAATTACGATAAGCTTGCGAGAACACACCTGAATCATTCCACGACAAATCGAACTCCGTTTTGACCTTAAGTGATCATAATTGATTGAAACTTCTTGAATGTGTTCTGAGGGTAACTGAAAGAGGCTTAAATCATTTTGTTAGAATTTAACTTAATTATTTTAGAATTTATGCCGCATTAAATTTCCCGAAAAATCTTGTACACCAACAAATAAAAATGCTTATTTCTCTTACCACATTAATCGTACAGAACTGAGATTAGTCTCAAATAAAAGCTCAAACAGTTATTTAAGTTTATTTATAATTGGATTGAATTTTTAAATATAAATAATTCATTAAGTCTCAATTACTTATAAAAATTTCAATTTTTGCAATTTCGAAATAAGAAAATTTCATTTTAAAAATAATACTATATTCTCAGTTTAATGAACTACAAATGTGCAAAATTTCAAATTGGGATATTTATAAATAACGTAATTAAAAACTATTAATTGAACGCGTGCGCAGCCACATGGTGTAATGCCGGGGTGTTTCAATATTAGTAATACTTGGGACAGTAGAGATCGAAATGAAACTTGTAGTCTACATAATCTTAAAACATTTTTAAATGTGTAGGAACGACTACAGGATATTTTTAAATCTGTAGCTTTGGAAGAATGCTTTTTTCCGATTGTAATTAGTAACTGACTGTGAAAATCGAAACCCTCATTCTGTCATAGCGAGCAATTCATACGGCTCTACCAGACTTAAACAAAGAGGCCCTTCTTCGAAATCCAGATGAGTGCCTTCGTCATGGATTCTGCCAGTATTTGTTTAACGTTTCGTGAGTTCGGTCCCGCTACAGCCACGTCAGGACGACACACATTCTGTACTGTCCGGCAGATCCAATTTTATTTGTTATAGTAGGCTGGGTTTATGTGCAGCAAGTGTAAACCGTGTTTAATGCAGGTTTTGCATAATTTGTGTTAGACTGTTAACACAATGAGTAATATCAAACACCCTAGACATGACGTTAATTTTAATACATTCAATCTCAAAAAATCAGTCATAGATATAAGAAGAAATTCATTCAAAATTCAGTTCAATGAGCACAATGGAATAAAGAACCAGGTCACACTTCACCCCTTTATTCAATACCCCATCATTCAAATATAAGTCATCTAAGCAGTGGCGGCTCGAGGGTATTCGCACGTTCGCATGTGCACACCCAAATTAATTCGGTACAATTTGTCTTAAACATCTCTTACCATAAGGGGCACACAAGTGCACTCAGAGCTTTTCCGAAACCTGGTACGGTCCGCTGCCAATGCCCTTCGTGACAACGCACACTCGGCGCACACTCGGGAATTGCGATTGGGCCAAGGGCGTCGAAGCTGCCTTTGACTGCAGAGGGGGGGGGGGGGGGGGGGGGCAACGGTGGTTTGTGAACGCACGGAGCGGCCGGGCGGCGATGCGATCACCACTGCGCAGACGCAATCTTTAAGACGCGAGCTCAAGTTTTTAAAAGAAGTGAGTGTGACACAGAAAGAAGAAAGTGTGAGACGAGCTCTCATCCCTCTCACAGCAGTGCTTCGCTAGCGCGCGAAACGCGAACTCGTTGCTGTGTAGTGATGCATACCTAACTGTTGTATTAATCGAATGTTAAGCGAGTTGCAATTACAAGTCCATTCCGAAGCATGTGAACATCCAAATGCAGTTTGTAAACGTACGTAGTAGGTTACTTTTGAATGCGGTTTGAAAAACGAAAGTGAGAGTATTCCTATTTCTGTCAAGCGTGTTTGTCTAACAATGAACAGCCTCCAAAACATTAAAATGATATCAATGAAAAAACACTGAAAAATTCCTGAAAAGAAACAGTGTTTACTGAAGCGACACAGACTTCGTGTTTCGTCATACAATATAGAATGTAAACAGTCCAGTTTTTTTAAGTATTGGGTTTGGAAACTTGTACTTTTAACCTTAAAGTTTGTATAGTGTACTTATGGAAAATACACTACAGAAAAAGTGCGAGTAAAAAAGTTTTGAATCAATGAGTAAAATAGAACTCTTGACTCACTGTGAAAAGCGGTCGTGTAACGTGTTGAGTCATCATGCGGTAATCCGTTCCGTAAATATTCCTAGGGTTCCTGGCCGAAGGAAGTCGAAGCAGGTGCTGTGAAAAGAAATGCCACCAATCTTCACTACTGATAAAAGGAACTGTACAGCATGCTGCCAAACTTCATACGATGCCTTGAGTTTAATTGTCATTATTTGTAATTATATTGTAATAATGAATACATGTGTATTCCTCTAAGTATGGACATGTGTGTATGTTCGTGAGTACGTGTGTGAGTGTGTGTATGTGTATGTGAGTGAGAGAGGGCGGGGGGTGGGAGAAAAGAGAGGGGGGAGGAAGGGCGCGAGAAAAGAGACATTGTACACCCCAATAGCATGACCACGAGCCGCCACTTCATCTAAGGCACAAAAGTGTGATAACAATTTCCGAATGCCTCAAGCTTAGTACAAATACAGTTCACCTTTGCCACAAACATTTGACTAAATTTCTAAACGTTGAAATAGGTAATGTCAAAAAATTAATATATTTTTCAGTTGGCGCAAGTGCACAATATAAAATCCGAAAAAAGTTTATTTTTCACCAAAAAGGTTTTCGTGTGGATTGTGAATGCCGTATCTTGGCTACTTCCCATGGGAAAGGGCCTAGTAATGGAATTGGCGACTTCACCAAAAGATTGGCTACGCGATAAAATCGGCAGCGATTTCATGATCCAATTATACACCACAGAAATTATCCGAGAGAACAAAAAATGTTAATGGTACTCGCTTTATAGTTTTGACAGTTGAAGACTAGAAAAAAGAATGTGACTTATTGAAATCACGGTATGAAAAAGTGAAACTAGTTATACAAAAATACACTTTCGTAGATCTATTATTTTATTAACGTTTGCAACATGTATATTAATGAATGAATGAATAAATGAATAAGAACTTCAGCTACCACTTCTACGATTTCAACTACTCATTCCTAACATTCTCATTTTAATGATAAATGGAGTGCGCTTGACTTCATTCCCCTCCCCCTCTTTAACATTATGTATTTTATGGGCGACATCTACATTCGATTCATTTTTACAAATCTTTAATTGTTTTCTAAAATTAAAATGATATTTTTATTATTAATAGTTCTGATTATTCACCTATCGATTCTCAATAGAGTTGCTTGTAATAGTTGCGGGGGGAGGGGGAGCGGTAGCGACGTTCTACTTGTTGGAGTGTCACCAACTGAAACTTTAATTTAAAATTATATAATTTTAATATTTTAAATGTTGCATTTATTAATTTAATTTAATTATTTACAAATAGACTACGGCTAATTTAATATTAATCATGTTTTGATTACACAGCAATTTAACTGCATAATTTAAGCAACCATAACCGAGCTATACATAAATATAGAATAACAATTCAATATTATTTTAACAATAATGTTATAGAATTTATTTTTATCTCATTATTAGCAACCGTTTAACCGGAATTGTTTTTCATATAAATTGTTGCAAATAAATTTCGCCATTAATACTTTCTGTAATAAGGTAATTATTATAAGAATCTATCTTAATCTACAAAATAAGCATATTTTCAATATAGGTACATGCAATAAGCTACGTCAGTGACGCAAAATTAAAGTTTAGAACTACAAATATGACTGTTACCGGAAAGTTCCAGAACAATCTGCATAAAGTGATGCCATGTGGCATGCGTGAAATAAGTGGACATCCATTACGCGGTTCTCTAGATTCACCCTGAATTGTCTTCTGCTAACGTACTGGTAGCTCAGAGAGAACTCAAAAGCGATGATTTCGAATTCCGAATAGAGATTATAATGCTTGAGAGTTAATGGTGTTTTTCTTTTTCTTCTCTGTCTTCCTGTGAAACTTGTTCCGCAGGTTATCGCACAGCCTCAAGTTCTGCCTCTGCGGCTGAGGCATCGTAAAAGTTAGTCGACAAAGGACCCATTATGTTTAACAACACATTATCCATAATACTTTTTGGGGCGGGTTTCATTGCCTCGGTGAAACAGAATTTGATATTATTATTATTATTATTATTATTATTATTATTATTATTATTATTATTATTATTATTATTGTTATTACTATTATTATTATTATCATTATTATTGTTGTTATTATTAATTATTTAATTACACATTGCTTTTTTCACATTTAAAATATGTCATACAGTCATATGTGTTTGCACCATTAGATACAGTGGTGCTCCAACAGCAAACTCATTATTTCTAACTTTTACAATTTTCGAAAATTGCGGGAGATTTCCACGAAAAGAGGGCCTGCCCCATTTTTACACTATCCAAGGAAAAAAGTTTAATCGAAAAATTTTGAGCCACTTTTGAAAACGTTGAGGCTGCATGTAAAGTACCCCCCAAAATCAAAAAATCCATTTCAAACTTGCAGGGCATCGAGTTCGTTCAGATCGATCGGAGAATATCGTCTAAACGGTAAAAGAGACACTATTGGCAACAGATGGACGGACATACGGACAGACGTTATGCCGTTAATTGATTGTTAGGTATCAAGTATTGACAAACATGGATTCTGACTATACAGCGTGTTGGAGGAAGTAATTTACTATATAAAGAAACCAGATTCATCACCTTTTCGTTACCAGAGCCCGATAAAATGTTTTTCTGTGGACAAAAAAACCGATTTCCGCACGATTACAGTACAGTACTATATCTTTACTCTCCACGTAACTTACTAGTATAGCGAGAAAGTAAAAATATGCCGTTCTTAGAAACAATATCAAGTTAACATACACTTTGGCCTGGTATATATTAAGAGTAGGTCATGTACGAATTAGCCTAATTCGTATATTAGCCTTATAATTAAGGATGTACGAATTAGCCTAATAATTAATTAGTCATTTCGGATTTTAGCTACAGTAGACATATATCATAGATCATTTTTTTATGCAAAGTTAAATTGATTTATTACAAAAATGCCATGTATCGATATTATTTTTATATTTGTATTACTTTTGCTTTTAAACATGTAAAAAAATATACACGTCATTTAATTCAAAAATTGGATAATTATTTTCTAGGAATGAAGATGGTCTAAAAAATAGAAAACTAATTTTAAACATTAGTAATGCACATTTGAAGTTTAGTCTACAATCATATTAAGCTCCTAAGCATTTTCACTGGTACCAAGTTCATCGTTAGGTACCTTTCAGCACTCCTGTACGGGATTTGCATAATAAGATCCGACCGGGATTCCCGCTTCAGAAGGAAGTAACGACCAGACGGAACTGACCGCCACAACTGCCGTCGACATGGGTAGGTCTGCGAGAACCCTCATTAACCTTTTATGTTATTGATACTATTAGAGCACATAATGAAGAAGTCTTATAAGCCTTTTGACTTGCTGACGAGGAGCAATTCTTATTCATTTGAGCGCGCGCGGTATTGTACACGTTTAAAGGCCAGTGAAGAATGGAAGGGGTATGCTGCTGCTCTGTTTGAAATGATTACCAATATTAATATATTAATTGCGATTTGTCACTTACAACATTTAATCATTACATCGCGTTCAATTTGTTTTTTGTTTCTTTCGGTTTGTTAATCATTTGAACGTTTTTGCAATGCGTAGATGCTTAAGTTGCGGGCCTAATCAGTCAGCTGTTTTCGATGTGATTCTGGTAGTTTTTTCCGTACCTTTGTCTTCCGCGCGGCGGTGTTGGGTGTGATCAACGTTCATTATTATCGGGTTATTGTTAAACGGCATTGTCACTGTGTTGTTTGTGACATTACCGTGTCTAAATCCATTTGAAGTTCTGCATTATGTTATGACAAAAGAAACAATGTGCAAATTGGTATAATGACAATGTATGTATAGTATGTATTGTTGAAACCCAATTGTTTGGATATGATATTGTAAGAGATCTGTTTTTTGAATGATCCAATTGTAGACGCATATCATTTAGTTGTTATTGTTCAATGTGAAGTGAAGTCCAAGCTAAATAGTCTTTCAATTTGAAATAATGTGACTGTTAAAAAACGTCTTTCTATTATTCTTAATTATTGCTATTATGATCAGGAAATAATTGTGAAGGCTCTAAGTGTTATCAAGTATATGTGACTGAACATAGCATTAATTTTTGTTGTGATGAACATGTTTTGACAACACTTGATAATGCTGACCATGTGTTAACAACTTGATTTGGATGTATGTTATCATTGTGCTGAGGAGTGGGTATTTGAAGATCCCACTACAGAATCTAATCTTTTGTTGGTCCATTTCATAGTTCAAGAAATTCAACATTGATTGAGCTAAAGAATAGCCTTACTTTGTGTTAGTGTGCTGATGAATAGGATATCGCATCTGGTGTCCAAGAATGCACGTATCGTGGTAGTATCTGGAATTAAATTAATCCATCGAAATTTAGTAAAAACAAAATGAGTAATAGTGAAGCTATAGCTAGTGCTGATATACATGATGAAGGTATAGAATGTGAAATCTTAGATAATTTTTGTTCATTAGTTTTATTTGTACTGTATTTGATTCTGTTCCATGTGCTGCCAACCATATTTCTTTTGTGCGTGTGAAATTGTTTTTGGTGTGTGATTATTAGTATTTAATCTTTTTTATATTGGGTAATAGATTCAATAAAGTGGCAGAAAGGTTTGAGGTTATCTAAATGTAACATTTGGGATGACAAAACAGTGATTGAAGATGAATTTGTTTTAGAAAGTATTTGTCAGCAGCTGTGAATTGTATGGAGGGAGGGAAGGTTACAGAAAACTGAGAGTTGTGTTAATAATGGGGCATCAGGCCAACTCTCTTAGTGAGCCTCGAGATTGAAAGGTCATTTTGATTTATTGTGAGTGGTACCTGCTCTGTTTCGGAATTAAAATTCCTCTCTCATACATGAATAGTTAGTCCTTTGATGCCAAAATATATCAGTCACTTTTTTTTCTTTATTCTAGTCTCCTATTAAAATACTGTTATTTATATTTCAGATTGTTACAATTTGCCTTAATTTTCAAAATTATCTTCACAAGAAAACATGGACTTTATTTTCTTTTTTTTTTTTTTAAATGTTTGTAATTGTAACTCTAATTATTGATATATGTAGGATGTTTTAATGACTAGATAGGCAATGGCCAAGAATTTCTAGAAAAGTCAGAATTTGGTATTTTCAGGGAAAGTAATAGATTTGATAGAAGATTTTTTAACACCTATCCTATTTTCTGAGTAAGCTTTGTTAGTATTAATTTAATCACTATAGTCCATTGGACGAAGGGGGAGAAATGCTCAAGTGCAAATGAAGTGTTCTTCTCTAGTATGTGTGCTTTTTTCACCCACATTCTCTACACTTTTAAACATTTATTATATTTATAGGAAAAATTCTAACTTTTTTCCACCACAGTAACAATGAATTGAAAAACCAGTTTTATGTCAAACATAATGAGGCCCTGAGAAAATCTGAAATTTCATGAAATGTTGGAAAATAAAATGAAAGTCTGAGAAGCATCAGTCGTTGAAATTTTAGAATGGAAATTAATATTGACTAGGATATTTGTGGAGACACAGTTCTGTATGTATCGACTCTAATATTCATTTCATTTTAGTTTGAAGCTCTTAAACTAATTCAAACTTTCTGAAAACCTCAAATGTATGCCGAATCAATGAATATTTAGTTCTTTTAAATAATAGAGAAAATATAATGATCACATCAGAAAATATTAAATTTTTATTCGTGGCCATATCAAAACACATTATATTTTGCCTTGGGAGTTAATGTGTTTTAATCTGCTGTTCCTCATTTGTGATGTGTTTAAAATTAAATTTGAAATAAGAAGTATGTTTAAAATTGTCTACTTTTAAGTGTTCGACAGATGGACATGCTGATATTTCTCCAAAATTCCCTTCATTGCATCCACCCTAAACATTCCTAGATATCTCAAAACATAATAGTCTTTTAAAATGTTTTTAACTGACTTTTGCGGAGGAGAGTCTTACTTTGTCACATTTGTTACACATTTCATGACACATTAAAACCCTCCAGTATTCAGGTCTTAATTTTTTGTCATGATTTGGCCACCTTGGACTGTGCGAACATACACCTGCACGTACCGAGGCTCTTTTACATTTTCCTGTGGCAAGTGTATGTGACTCCTTTGTGGGGATCAGTGTTTTTATGCTGAATCCAATTTTTATTCCCCAGGATTGCTAGTCCTGGGGGGATGGGATGTGGAATGATGATGATAATGAAGGGTGAATGGACAATACAAACACACCCATGCCATATGCCATACCCGCAATCCTTCTGTCTGAGATCGCCCTAGCGATCTTAGCTATCCGGATTAATAATATGTAATAGATTTATTTTAATTTCTTTTGTTTAGCTTCGCCAAGTGGCCCAGCAACATTTTCTATGGAATCTACGGAAAGCAGCCCGTTGCGGGCTAATCGACCAAAAAAATGGAGGAATATGGTTGCCTATTGGCTTTTGGGTCTCTGCAACAATTATGGATATGTTGTTATGCTAAGTGCTGCTCATGATGTTCTGGAGAAGACTGTGAGAATTTTTTTTATTCTCCCATTATTGTGTAGCTACCTTGGCAATTCTGTTTATTAGTTGTCTTTTTTAGAGGAAAAATGAAAAAGTGAATCTGAGGGTTTGTTTCAGTTGTCAGTTGAAATTCAATTTCAGTTAAAACAAAACCAGTTACAATGTCATTCACATTCCAAAAAATTAAATTTAACAATATAAAAAGTAATGAATGTTTTGAAAATACTCTGTAATTTTCCATTTACAACCTTTGAATTCTATGGATGTATTTTTTTGTTAGATAAACAATGAGCATTTCTGATTTGCTGGTCTTGTGTCTAGCTCGAAAAAAAAGGAAAATGTTTTTTTATTTTTAATCATCTAAAACGTTAGTGTTATTCAATAATGAAGGTTCTAGAAAAGAGTAGAAAAGAGAATTGTACAAATAATATTACAATCAAGTGTATTTCTAAAAGATATTATATGGTGGAAATCGTAACTCATTGTTATGTATTTTTGCTGTGTATTTAATTTTCCACCCCAGTGTGTTATCTTTCTTTGTAATGCAATATTCTTCTTTTAGGATCATTCTGCATCTGATGACATCCCTCAGAAAAATAGCACAGAACGATTATGCAATACAATGTCTACGGGAACGATTTTATTGGCTGACATTCTTCCTTCGCTATTTGTCAAAGTGATTGCACCTTTTTTACCATTTTTTGTCCAGTAAGTTATTTCGTGTATCAGAAATGTAAGAAAATTAGAATATGAGGGAGTGTTTCAATTTATATGGTAAATGGTAATCTCAATAGGTGTTATAATTTCAGATTTTTTTAGTTAAGTCTTTGTTTAGAAAACATCAGAAAATAAAGTGTAAAACTTTCAGTTTATTCATGTTTTTAGCCATGTGCTTTGTACATAACATGCCATGGTCTTAAGAATTGTTATCTTGATAGGTTATCCTCTTTGACTATACATGAAGGCATATTAAGAAGAAAAGAACCATAACAGTAGTTGTTGAGGATCATGTAGTGGGAAAAGGTGAATTGATATTGATTTTTACAATTGAAACTTTATTAGTTATCAACAGTAGTAAAAAATTACAGGGTTAAGAATTTGAAGTGGCATAAATGATTACTGAATGCTTGCAGCATCCGGGTTCTGATTGTCATCCTGCTGTCGTGTGCGGGCTTTTTGCTTGTGGCCTTCACCACTGCACCATGGATGGCCATCCTAGGGGTTGTTTCAACCTCCTTTGCATCTGGACTGGGCGAACTTACTTTCCTCGCATATTCTCATAAATTTGAGAGGTAAATAAAATCTTAATGATTTTTAGTAATTGTATTTTTAAAGTAATTTGTTTATTTGTTGAAAGTCACTACACCTTTCACTGGGTATTTTGTGACCCTGAACCTGGCTTTTATACAATCCTTTTTTCCACTACCCATTGCTCTATATCTCATAGGGTGGATTACCCATTTGATGCTAAAGGGAACTCTATGGGAGTACTCCAAGGGGTCCATACCCACCGGAATATTCACCAGAGACATACAAAAGAGGCTGCCCCTAGGAGTTTACTCACAAGGCACCCCTACACACACCACCAACCACATATTTAAAGTCAACCTTCCCAATGTTAAAAAACAAAGTATATCATTTTCATTTGCAATTTTCAAAAAATTAGTGATTTCTATTTATATATTATTTCAAGGCCTGGGTTTAAAGAACACATTTCATTAAGGAAAAATCTTTATCATCAACATTGTAATTTTGCAATGTTCATTTTTTGTTTGCAATTTTTGTTAAAAACACATTTTACTTACCATTTTTTAAACACTTGCTCTTTATGGGAGAAAATTTAAAGAACAAAATTGGAGCAAATTTGAGAAATTGTAGCAAAATACACGAAAAGTACTCCAGATAGGAGATTGACTGGCAGGCCCCAGAAAACGTGAGTTCTTTCAACACAAGAGAGAGAGAAAGTAATTTACTACTTTTGGGTACCAAATGTAATTTACCAAGACCTCACAATGCAAGTTTTTCTGTCAAAAATCACCAATTTTCTTTTCAACATCACAATACTACAGTACTACTACTTTTCATTACAGAAGTACCTGGTAAGGCAAGAAAGTAAAAATTAAAATATCTTTGTAGATTTTATTATTATTATTATTATTATTATTATTATTATTATTATTATTATTATTATTATTATTATTATGATCACTAGTTCCGTATTTGGCTAAAAGTTTTTACTGTGATGACTAAAATGTTAGGAAGGTTGAAGTTGCAATATTAAAGTTGTAATCGTTGCCTGTAATATGAAAAAGCATGTGATGTAACTTCACTAGGTTTGAAATGAATGCCAAACACTTTTCAGTCAATGTATGTTGTGGTCTTTTATCCATACTACTGGACTGAACTTTTTATGAGGTATTTTCAAAAAATTGCAAGTGTTTTATTATTATTTCTTTTTTATTTCCTCTCAATAAATAATTAAATATATTTGAATCTGACAAAAAATCAAAGAAATTGTTTTTCATGCAAATATGAGTGTACCCTAAGTGCAATTGCTTGCTAGTAATGCTAGCAAAAGAAGTAAAATGATGGGGCAATGTTTTTTACCAAGTAAGCAATAGTAATTTTCTTTTGAAGAAAACAATTATTGAGCCAAGTTCTACACAAAGTGCATAACATATGCAAAGTGCAATATGCAGCTTTATAAACGTATAAATGTGAACCAAGAGTTGAGCTGTATTAACATTTAATTTCAAAGTATGTACGAAGTTGTATTAATGATTTAGATTGACCCATTTTGATTGACTGATAATTTTGCTTTGCAGGTCGTCAATATCCATGTGGTCATCAGGCACAGGGGGCGCGGGAGTATTTGGAGCAGGCTCTTATGCAGGACTTACTGCTTTGGGCTTATCATCGAAATCTTCTCTGCTGCTAATGTTGATTGTTCCTGTTATTATGGGACTGTCGTAAGTACATCTGATGTATAGTAATGAAGTGCTTTCGTTCTTGATGAACACATTATTCGTAATAGTTTACTTTCATTTCATCCAAATGCATAATCACAGAATACAGCAATAAGATAGCAACATGTGGAGTTAAATGAAAAAGAAAGCACTATGTGGTTGAACAATCAGATGACAGTATTTTGATCATATCAAGAAAGGTCTCCTCATTATGCATATAGCAATGTTTGCGTTGAAATTGTCAGTGCTAACAGATGAGCAACACTGAAAGTCAATGTGGGATGTACGACAAACATATAGGACAATGGACGTTAGGACAATGTGGCAAAATTTGGCATTAATTTTTGTGGCAATGGCAGCAAAATATAAACTTAACACGGTTAACAATGGCAGCTATGGCAGCAAAATACTGACTCGAGTGCCTTTGCTAACAGCATGACATCTCCTGCAGGGCCTCTCCTGGGCTTATGACATTATTTGGATCCTAGACAGGTGGAAAACCTTAGCTTGCTCTGATAGGTCCTGATTTCAGTTGATAAGAGCTGACGATAGGGTTCAAGTGCTTACTGTATTTACTCGATTATAAGCTGGCTTCAATTGCTTTTCACGACTTTCACATGTGACTTCCAAGAAAAAAGCCATTAAATCTTACCAGAGAAATAAGAATAAAGGCCCTGTAAAAGCTGTAAGAATTGCAAAGAAAACTGTGCAAGACACGCAGAACATCTCAGAAAATGAATTGATACTGCTTGACATGAAAAGTGAGACAAAAAATGTTACAGAAATTGTGGCGGTAGAGAGAGAGATATTCATAGAATAGATGGTGGGAGGTAAGTAGATCACATTATACAAATCCACACTCAAACCCAACATCAACACTATGACAATAGGCTGTGTAACCCATCGAACTGAACAATGGCCTCCTCTTTTGAGCCAGTGCAAGCCAGCATCATCTTGAAGGAGTTGACTGTTCTGCCTGAAACACATGTGGGAGATGGTTCCAAATATTGACCATGGTTGATGAGCTCTGGTCCTTTCAAAACTTCAAATGTTCTTGAAGTATTTTGTCAGTGTCCCTGTCTAAGATCCTATTCAAGTTTTGTATGTTGTATATGCCGTATAGAATCCTAAATGTTTTGACAATAACATTCTTAACTTCTTTGTCGTAGTGTGGGGAGGCATATTTTTTACATGTCTGAAATTGTACATATCCAGAGATCAGTGGGTATCCGTGTGACTTTTTCTGATATGCTCCATATTTCCATGCACTTTTTTGAAATAGGGGACCCTTATAACACTGGCATATTCAAGAATGGGTCTAATATGTAGCATGAATATTTTCCGGTAGTGGGAACGTTCAACTAAGGAAGGATTTTTGTATGAGGCACAGAGGATTTACATTATCATTAGCACTACAATTATGATTATCATTTATATTTTATGGATGAATTAATAACATAACATATAAATGCCCATCTAGTGCCTCAAGAAAATCCACCAATCATACTATTTATAGTATGAATTGAAACCATTAGATATGTTATTCATTCATTAACCTTTGCTGTACAATTAGCAGCAAATATAATTGTGGGTCATCTATTAACACTTAGCAAATACAGGCACAGTAATGTTAAATTCTACTATATTAATTCAAATTATCATTGCATCACTAATTTTTTTAATATTTCTATAAAATGCAGTATCTATTATTCAATCATGTATGTGCTGAATTAACCGCATTATATTCAAGAGAAGTAAACACATCAAATTCATCCATTCCATATAGTAAATGTTAGCCCATGATCTATTATAGTAATCAGGACTATAACCGTAGAAGTGGGCTTAATTAACATATTCCATTCAATATAAGTTTATTATTTTAACAGGCCTATTAATGACCGTTGGTTAGCGTGGTCGCTTTCCACTGTGCAACACCGGGTTTGATTTCCAGTCAGGACAAAAATTAATTTTGCGCTTTCCTTGCAATGTCCCAGTATCTGTTGCTGTGTGATGCTGAAAAAGCTCATGTCTCAGGTTGAGAATACCAGAATACAGCATAGGGATGGCTATGTGCTAACCACACATACCCCTTAACCCATGGTCACAAGGCTGGGGCGCTGCTGGTAGGCTTTAGCTTGTAAAGAGCTGTTGCACCAAAAACATACATACATTAATCACCCTATTGGGAAGAATCCATTGATGACAAGATAGTGCATGTGAAGAAACATATCGAGATTTATATTACTTCCATTAATTTAGGACAAGTGTTGATGGATAATTTTATTTATTGTAATGGAAGTTTCTGTTGTTGGTTTGTTTGTTTCTTTTTCCTAACTCTGCTTCTTTCCATAAAAGTCTAGCACCCACTATTGATTTAGATATAACATGATCACCAATAGGAATTAACCTTTCAACCCAAAACAAATTCCTCTCATAATCATAGCTATTCTACTTGTGTCAGGAATTACTAGGGTTGGAAAAAATCATGATATTTTTAAAAAAATTAAACATTTTTTAAAATAATTTAGATGTTTTTACTTTAAACCAAAGTCCTTAAGTTATTAATTTATCCTTACTTCATGTCAAAGCAGTTAAAAGTTTATTAAAACACCAGATTTTAAATTTAGTATTAAATTATTGTAATTTTATTTTAAAAAAAAAATAAAGATACTCTATATTTAAGGATCCAGTGCAATACCGCCCTAACTCACAAAATCTTTAAATTTGAGTTATAGTTTTGTGCTCTTGAAACACTTCCCTTGCGTCCACATTACCGAATAATCTTGTGGCACCATCTATTAGCAAGATTTAGAAAACAAGGCATTCTTTGTTCAAAAAAATTTTACAATTTTTTGTAGAATACTGCCCTAATCAAAAATCCCTTATTGTTGAAAAGTACTGAATTCATCGTAAAACTTCTTACAATGTTGGACAGTTTTCCATGTAATAGTTGTGCAAGTTGAAAATATGTGGTATAATTGTTGTTACTTTCATACGTTCCCATTAATTCTTTAATGGCCATTGGAAAGAATGCTTATCATTTAAAATGGAATTTTATCAATACACAGAAAGAAAAAGTTTAATATTATTAAAACTAGTAAGATTAACTACTGTTTACATTAGTTGGCGTATTTTACAGAAAGAATTCAAGATGAAGTCCGTATGGTAAACTAGGTTTGCTTCTATTGATCTGCTTTTAATAAAATCCAATTGCTTCTCAGGTAAAAAAGGAACTATATGATTTTTATTTTTATCAGAAATAATAAATTCCAATAATTTTGGGATGGAGCTAATTACAGATATTGGCCTGTAGATATATTGATTCTTTCAACTGACTTTTTAATTGGTATTATAAATGAAGATTTCCATTCCATCGGAAGAAATTCTTCATTCATGGATTTCTCAAATAAGTATTTCAATATCTGTGGCATAGTAAATTTGAAATTTTTCAATAAAGATAGAGGAATACCATCAGGATCAGGATGTTTATCAATATTCTAACTTTTAATCTTATCAGTGTTTGGTGTAACAGTTTTATACTATGGAATGTTATTGGTATTATTTCAATAAACATTGCCATTTTGTTTTTATGGGAGTTTTTATGGGAATCTTTGAGCTTGTTGTATGGCTCCCTTTGTCTTTGGAAATTCTCCTTAAAGAGAAATGGTGACTAATTTGATATTGCTAGAAATTTTATGGATTTCATATGAAAAGGGTCCTAATTAAATTGAATAAAGTCATTGCTAACCTTCAGAAATCAAATTAAGAGTTACTAGCTGATGTAAAAGTCAAGGAATTGAGATCAGGTGATGTGGGATATTCACATAATTCTGACTTTGAAATATTCTGTACTGAATCAAAAGATTGTGATTACCGGACTAGTAACGTTATTTCTTACGCTATTAATGAAGACATCTTTTGAAAGTTTGTTGAATGATAGAAAATCAGTTCAGTTTTAAATGAAATTATTAATTTTAAAGATGATCACTTAAAAATCACCAGACTGGATAATATCTAAGTGGAAGTCCTCAGCTGGCTCTGGTACTTAAGAGAATATCCCAAGACCTTTTAAAGTAACCCTTTAAAGTTCTGGTATTGCTCTTGATATTCTGGGTAATAAATCTAAGTACAAACATTTATTCAAAGTATATCCATTAGCTAAATTTATTTTGACATGATTTTAATTTATCTAATTAATTTACCTTAAGGTAAATAATGAATGGAACTCTGGAGATTCTGGATTACAATGTATTTGCATTGCCCACAATGCATTTGGTAGTGAAATCTTTGCTAGCTCGCACCTTACACAGTCCATCAATTGTTTAAATTTAACTCAAATATGCAATGTAAATAATCAAGGGAAAACTCTTATTTGTTTGCTGATTTTTCTGATTGCTCTGTATTGTAATCCACTTCACAAATAATTGCCTGTGACTCCTATCATTCAGCTGTTGAGTGTACTTTTTCCCTTAATGTACACGTTCAATTTATTAATGTGTTGGATTCTATATATATAGTTTTGATTTGATATCACTTGATTAGATAATTCTTTTCCAAAAGTTCATGTGAAATATCTTAATCTTTTCTTTACGATGAATGGTGTAAAATAATTGGCAAATTTTCATTGAGAGAGAAATCTAATGCTCACCATGCTTATAAAAAATCCCTTTTAGATATTGATTTCAATAAGTTTTCATATATTTGGAAAAGGAATAATAAATAGAAGGAAAGTTGCAAAAACTTGAAGTACACTCTGCAAATGTCACGGCGAGGATGGTGTAACGGTTAGCGTACTGGACTGTTGTACCCAAGTTGGCGGGTTCAAACCCATCGAAGCCGTGGATTTTTAAGGGTGAAAAAATCCTTTGTACGCCTTCCTTCGCAGGGGAAGTAAAGCCGGCTGTCCCATGTTTGTAGATTTACTTGCATGTAAAAGATCCTCAAGCCTAAATGACGCCTCTGAGCTAAATTCAAAAAAATCGTAGCGAAATTTGCGTGGTTAGACGGAAGAGCAGGCCTAATGGCCTGAGTCTCGCCACGTAAAATAAGGCATTAATTCAATTCAATTCAAATGACTTCCAACATGCATGTTATGAAGGTGAACTCGTATCCTCTGGTCCAAAAAATTCTACAAATACTTTAAGAGCCAATTGATTACCAAACCTGCTTCACCTAGTACTCTAGTTAATCTGGATGACCTTATGATCTCTGATTCTGCCATGATTCCTGAGACTTTAGCCAATCAATTCAGCAGCTTCATATGTGAAGTTACTGGTCCATTAATCGACATAGCTCTCACACACTCAGGTTAGCTTCTGTGAAGTCCATTTCCCTGCTCAACTGATCAATATTGGATTGCTGCAAAAACATACTTTCTGAACAACTTCTTCCAGGCAGGTGTTTCTTCTCCAACCTACTGAAGTTAGTGTGACTGGATCAAATTGCAAGAGAATGGCAGTTGATATCATCTGAATTGACTTCAAAAAAGCTTTTGATTGAGTCTCCATGGAAAGCGTCTGTTCAAGCTCGAGCACTTGGGTGAGGGAGGTAGCCTCCTACATTGGATCACTTCTTTTTTAGAGAACTGGAACAAGTGAGAACTGGTGGTTTTCTCTCCTTCAAAAGTCTGTTCGCATCTGTGTTCCACAGTTTTTTATTGTGCCTGCTCCTCTTCTGACTCTTCATAACCGACCTTTGTAACCTGACAGTACCCACCAAAGAGTGATTGGCCGAAGACGTGAAATGCTATGGAAACCCACTAGTGCTCGATGTTCAAGAAGATCTTGACAGTCTATCTCAATGGTCAAATGACTGGCTGCTCAGCATCAACCCAATGAAGTGTTCTGTACTTCATATTGGAAAAAATAATTAGTACAAATGCTGTCATCTGAACAACCATTATATTCTGTATGTTCCATTTCAATCTGACCTAGGAATCATGATCTCGCAGGGTCTGAAGTGGAGCACACATGTTCAACACAAGACTACAAAAAGCCAACAATGTCTCGTATCTGGTCAACAGAGCCTTCAAGCACCTGATGCCTTGACTTTTTCGCAACATGTACACTACCTTCATTAGGTCAATTATTGAATTTGGTCGCTGCATCTGGGTGCTGAATTTCTCCGAGAACCTCTCTTAGCCAGTGTAGGAAATCTTCGGGGTACATTCCTGCCCTGTGACACCTGTCATACCCAGAGATGCTCAAAGCACTTCACCTGTAACTGCTAATGACAGGATATTGTGGGGAGATCTCATCGAAACTTACAAAATACTAAACGGCCACTACAACTGCCTCATTTCAGTGATTTCTCAGCCATACCAACTTCCACAGTGATGGTCACAATTACAATTACAAAGGCAATTTTTTGCACAGTCCATACAAGTTTTTCGTGTTGAATTGTGTTGCGGATCACTGGAATTGCCTACCTGCTGCTCTTGTCAATGCTCCTAGCATTCACCTTTTATTTTTTCTCTCTTTTCTTTTCTTTTTTTTTCTTTTTACATATTATAATTTTATTTTCTTTCTCATGTATATTGTCATTTCATCGTGAAATTTATCATAATTGTTCACGTTTAGAAATGTAATGACAGACTACCAATATTAGAGATCTCGTACTCAGAAAACATTAGATTTCAGCAAGATAAAATTTTTGGAGAACATATTTTATTATGATGAAGATGTAATCGTCGATGTGAGCTTGTGTTGGGTACGTCAAGAATGTTTTTTTATTTAAGACATAAAAAACCTTGTTCTGCCTGTTCACGATACATTTATAAACAATTAAAATATATAAAATGTGTATTTTATTAGAAATACCATTTTCACATTAGAAAGATTAAGATAAGGAAGTTTTAAGTTGTGAGTGCCCTATTGAATCTCTCTAAATATCTGGGAAAAACTACAACCTTAAGGTTAGTTTCAAACGGTTATGGTTTCAGGAATTCCCTTCGTTGTGTTTCTTCAACTCTACGGAAATTGTTTTGTTGGATAGGATTTGTTGATTTTTAGCAATAAAAGCAAGGTTTGGAACAGAAAAAAATTTGTCGCTCTATTGAATAATCCTCAATCATTGCAAAAATGTCACCACATATAAAATGAATTAATCGAGTGCATTTCACACTACATCAATGATATTGTATGAACAGACTTTGCAGTGTTTGATTAAAGTTGAGTATGTGACTGATACATAGGTGTTTCAGTATGTCTTTGAAGAATATTGTAAATGAGAAGAAACTTCTTTTGCAGTTAATAAAGAAACTGATGAATGAAGACATCGCAGACAAGACTGCAGCTTTGAAGGACTGAAGTATCAATATGGTATACAAGAAAGAAACAATTTCAGTTATTAAGATATGCATGTGTAAATTTATATTTTTTCCCTCCCAGCTCTTTGATCTTCAGTCACAAGCTGCCATCGCTAATGACCCTTGGTCAACTGACCAGGAATCATCAATCAACCAACTGAATTGCAACCCTTTACACACTGTTTCATGTGACTTCACTGTACTATTTCACTTTCTCCTTTACATCTTCGGTTATTCCATTATTGAGGTGAAAAAGGTTGCTCTTTGTAAAGGAGAACCATGAGATAAATGTTATTTCTCTGTTGACACATTGTAAGTAGAATAGGGCACAAGACAGGCTGAAGGAAATTAATAAAGTAGGTGACAAAAGAGAGACAGAAAACATATCCTCATATGTTCCTTGTTTGTTTTTTGATAGGTTCTGGTTGCTTCTGAAACACCCTGGAAGAATTTCATGTTGTAGCGATGATGGATCACTGATCATACAGAATGAAGACAGTCCAACAAACATTGTAGAAGCAGATGAAAGCGTTCAAGATTCAAATGATCAGTCTGTGATACATTCATTCTATAGGAAGCTTTGTGATATTCCACCATTATTTAGATATATGATTCCAGTTGGTCTAGTCTATTTATTTGAGTACTTTATTAATCAAGGCTTGGTAAGTATTTTGTGCTTCTTAACTATTTTTTTATGTATATGTGAATTTTTATTCTGTCTTCATGACATTTTAGCTCTTTGATTACATTTTGAATAATTATGGATTTTTTTTTTAAGTTTGAGTTGATATATTTTGAAGGACTGTCCATTGACCATAAAGAACAATACAGATGGTATCAGTTGGATTATCAAATTGGAGTTTTTATTTCTCGGTCATCTGCTAGTTTCTTCACTCTCAAGAAAATTTGGTTGATGGCTGTGTTTCAGGTATGATAAATGTTACTCTCCATCTTTGTAATCATGTCTAATTTATTGCTAAGGAAGATAATGTATTCTCAAGGGTAAACAAATATTCTGTGAGAAAAATTTAGAAATGAACTGATGTGATGACAGAGGCTAAATATTTGGACTAATGAATCAAGAACTTAACCACACACAAACTAATTCAGCTTTCAATGTACAGTTTCTGTGAAAAATTAGTATTGGTGACCTTAATTAAACAAAAGTTAATATTTTGATAAATAAATAGAGATATTGTCAGGTATCAATATTTTAATTCCACTAATGATCATTTCGATCGCGTAGCGATCATCCTCAGAGCTTGCGCGATCGAAATGATCATTAGTGGAATTAAAATATTGATACCTGACAATATCTCTATTTATTTATCAAAATAAAAAAAGGTATCTACTTCACTAACAATCCAATTAAAAGTTAATATTTATCTGATGAGTTATTTTAAGTATAAATGTAATAAAATAAAGCATCACTTATCAAGCAGCATACAAAAACAAATTGAAACGGAGAAACATGAACACCAACTTTTTTTTCTGTCTTTTGCACCCCCTCCAAATTCTTTATTTTTTTTAACCCAGATTTATAATTCTTAGATATGTTTTTTCAATTATTCAATAGAAGTTCTGTAATCCATTATTAAACCAGAAACAGTTCGCTGAATCATATTTATGTGTGCGTGCATGCGCGCGTGCGTGTGTGTACAATTTCAATGTCTTTGAATTTCTTGTATGAACTAAGAGAAAATTATGTGTACACTTGCTAAATAAAAATATCAATGAGATATGATGGATGATGGTAATTTAAGCTTCCAATCTGCAAACAAGAACTGTGTTGAACATGTACTAATGTTTTACTATAATATTATACTTCCTGATAGTATGAAGACCAAATTTGAGACGTGTACAATATTGGTTCTGCAAGTATGAAATGAGAGATATGCAAAGTGGTGTAGCTCATAAAATGTTAGTACATTTAATAAAACTTAACATTTGCAGAGCATTATTTACAATATTTTCACCATGAAACTTGAATGTATGCTTAGTTCCAAAAATCACTTCTAAATACATCGTTATGCTGTGTAATTCATTCTAAAATTTGAGTGTTTATTTTCTTAAAGAAGCATTATTGAAGATTTGATATGATCTTTTTTTATGTACAAATTTGAGAGAATATTGTTTTTTCTGATTTATGTTTTATTGTTTCAGTTTCTGAATGTTATTATATTCACATTTGAAGCCATTTACTTTTATATCCCGAATATCTGGATTGTATTCGCCTTGATTTTATGGGAAGGCACCTTGGGAGGTGCTGCATATGTGAATACATATTACAGGATTGCAAATGAGGTAAAAGAGTTGCCGATATTATTGTTTAGTAGACATTTGAAGTGGTTCATTCTTCTATGAAATGACCAGTAATAAAATTTGTGATCAAATGATTGTCATGGATTGACACTGATATCACATAATACCTTTTGAATCTGTCATTGGGAGCAAAAATTATCGGGATTTCCAACTACAACCTGAAACCATCTTAGTATTGTGTTTTTGGGGAGTTTGATTTAGCAGTAGTAGCATTTTGCTGTATTTGATATTGCACTGGGCAAACGACAAACCTGAAGCCCCTGACTCCCCAGTTTTACATTGGATTTTATTATAAACTTGATAGTTACCTAGTTTCATTGCTACATGATTGGAAACATGGGTTGAGAAGGTGGGAAATGTGAATTTAGATTAAAAATTTTGTAAATAAAACCATGTAATTGTAAGAAATTGTGTTGGAAAAAAAAACCTTGCAAGGAGAATATCTTTTATCAGAAAATGTATATGGCAGATCAAATAATGAATTTGTTGGCCGCCCTGAATTACATTTATAATTTAAAAATTGGTCATGTGACTGACCTCATGTGATTATACAAGCAAAATTGGGCACTAACTTTAATTTGTGTTTCCAGGTGGCTCCAGAGAAAAAGGAGTTTTCTCTCAGTATCACAACATTGGCCGATGCTATTGGCATTGGCCTTGCTGGTGCTATATCCATTCCTGTTCACAATATTATATGTAAAATGCCTGCACCTACTAGATTATGAGGTCTTGTTGATGCACTATAAAAATAAGTTAAAACCTGTGGTCTTCCTTTTTGATAACTGAGCTGCAGTGGAGAGCAAAGTGTCCATAAAAATTATGAAAATTTGTCAATTAAACTTTTTCAGGTTTGCTACTGCCTAACAATGCATTTTTTAAAATTTCTTTTACTTCCTTTTGCTCTCTTTTTGTTCTTTCCAATTTAAAAGACTGACAACTGGCAGAATTCTTCAGCACTAATAAGCTCACGAATGCTTGTTTATATTGTGCTTCCTTATTCTTGCCAATATTATTTTTTATGACAATCAATTTGTATCTCGTCTTAGACCAGTTTAATTCCTTGAGCTGTGATTGGTTAGCAATTATTAAAGATAACATTTGAGATAGATATAAAGTGTGAATCTGGCAATTTTATTATGAAAAAATAATTAAAGGCAAAAATAATATTAATATTATATGCCTTTTCCACATGAGTGTTATCTTTTTGTGGGTTGTCTTGACACTTGTGACTCCCCACTGTGACACCCACTCCAACCATCAATGGTTAGGGTTCACGTTTCAAAATGTGTTCCAAGAGAAGTGATGATTAGGAGAGTAATGTGAAAAGGATTGGAAAAAATTGAACTTCACCAGTGTTGATGTCAGGGCTCAGATGCAACATGTGCCTTGTTGATTTTACTACAAGCCATTTCCGAATATTGTGAAATTGTTCATAAGTTTGTGAATGACATTTTGCAGTCACATTAATGGGAACAGACCTTGTATTTATTTTCATCTTGTTCTTTGTAGTATTTATCTTACTACTTTTATTCAGTAGTGTATATATATACATTTGATTTCTCTGAGAAATTTCTTGTATTTCAGATGTGAGCATAATGATTAAATTTGAGGTAAATTATATAATCAAGAGGGACCAAATTTTCTTGGCAATATCTTTACAGCAAATTTGCATTTATTAAAATCATCCTGTCAATCAATTGGTATCATCCTGGTATCAATTGTAGCAAACAATTTTAATTGCTATATTCAACTATGTGTGGGAAAGAGAGAGGCTAGAGGTTTTGGAGATTGAGATAACATGCAGGTTTTACAAAGAAACTTCATTATTTGATTTCAGTTGGTATGATTGCATACAAACGATCTGAAAAAATGTGTGTGTTATATTATATAAAACATATTTTCTAATATTGTAGGGTAATGTAAAACCTGGTGTTGAAAATTGGAATCTTTCACATTGGTCTATTTTCAATTCTACTGTTACAATGTAAAATTGAATTAGTAAATAATTATAAATTAAAATTCATATTATGATGGTCATGTGTGTGTCCTATGGTGTGGATTGTAATTAGGTGAATGAGGAAGGACAAAGAATGATGATTAGGATATTTGAAAATTGGAATGTTTGCCTGGAATAAAAGTATTATAATGAAAGTAGCAGAAATATCAACAGGTAGCTCAAAAAATATTTTGTAACAATTTTGTGAAAATAACCCATTAATATTAAAACCCACAGTGTTCGAATTTGACTGAATAAATTTAAAAATAATATTTTACAGTATTAAATTAATTTTGTCTTGCATTACGTGGACAATCTGAATTTAGTGATTGCTGCATTATTATTTGTTTTAAATCTCTTTTTTGTTGTAAATTTGTATTTTTATTGGTAATAAACAATTGTATTCAACAAATTTTAATTGCATATATTTAATGTATTGTTTATTTTAGATTATCTGTTGAGTAGTGAATATATCTTTCAAAAGACGTGAGATTATTCATTATTTGAGTATATAATGGTAAATTAATTGCATTAATTTATAATAAAATTCTTTAGATCTACTTATCTTCCTTCTGGGGAACCAAATTATCTAAACAGTCTACGTCCAATATACATTTTCTTTCTCATCGAAAGCAATATGCATGAAAGTTGAGTGGTTCTATGCAAAAGTAATGCAGTAGATCCTTCGATACCTTATTTGTAGTTAGGGTACCTATACGGTTTTCAGCCAGAGTAAACAGGTTGTTAACAGATTCTCTGGGCTCCTGGTTAAAGTATCAGAGTGGCCACTTTCTGGAAATTAAAGGGAATTTTTAGAAGAATTACTAAAAGTGGCCAAAATTTTTGAAACTATTTTAAAACTAAATTGGGAAGGGACCTGACCTGAGCTAGTGATGGTGTTTGTTGCATAGCTGTCTTGACTCATGCTGAGTTGTCTTCTGGATCTTAATATTTTTTTGTTGCAACTCTGCTCCTCCATGCAGGGAAGGGGATCGGGAATTTGGGTGAATGAAAGAATGGATATTTTAGTAAGGGAGGATGGGTGGTTTTGTTGAGGGTATTTGGACGATGGGGCTGAGGATATAAAGGGAAGGAAGGGTGGGCTTTGGGAAGACAAAGGGATTGAGCTTTTTGTGGTTTGTTTTTTGTAGTAGTCATTGTCAATTGTTAAGCGTTGCAGTATTTATCTGATTTGCCCTTTGGTCTAAGTTAAGTGGGGAGGAAGTTGCAGGATTTTAAGGTGGTGCTTTTTCTGTGAGTGTCAGGGTGGGGGGTCCTTAGGATGTGATGGTATGGTAGGACAAGGTTTCAGAATTGGGGGTAATTTATGTATTGCCGGTGCTTTATGCTTGCAACTACATCAAATTTAATAAGAGTAGTACATTCTATATTTATAACTTGAAATGGTGAGGAGGCAAGTTCTGACCAGTTTTTTTTCTTCTTCCATTCTCCTTCTGTTTCACAGGATGTGATATGCAGTTCTTTTTTCTTTGCTTCAGCTTGAAACAGAAAGTGTAATGGGATAAGAAATTCTTAATTATTTATATCTTTTAAGGGAAATGTAATTTGAAAATTACTTTACACTGTAGAACATGTTAAGCAGGAAAGCTTTCAATTTACTTTTAAATGTATGAATTGTGTTTA
>BOPP01000103.1:941380-1044390 GCA_017312745.1 Gryllus bimaculatus
CTGCTGAGAATTTATTCTCCATTTGTCCAATGATTTTAAAAATTTCAGAGGGGTGGTTTCATATAAATATGGAATTTACAATATGTGTAATATTAGTGTTTGTTTGGTGTCTTTTATTGTTTAGAGAGTGTTGAGAGATTAATGTATGGAGAAAGAGAGTGTTGAGAGAGCTAATAACTAAAAGACTGTATGTGTCTTTTAATGGTTCTTTTAGCCCTCTGACATTTGTTGATTTTCCTCTGCGTATAATGGTTTAAAATCGTTTTTGTTTTGTGCCCCTTTGTCGAAAGTGAGATGCTCTTTTTAATTTCTCGCTCTTACTACCGTAAGAAGAGAAAGTATTGTAAACGTGCGCCGGAAAAGGCGAATTTTCGACACAAAAGCTCTTATCGCCGGCCCTGGTAAGGAAAAAGTGGATAAATCCAGTTGCTAAATATAGTAAAAAATTCCTCTAACACGTGGTGTAGCCAGAATCCATGATTTGTGCATCCTGCATACTGAAAAGTGGATTGACGGCAAAACGTGTCTGTGCCTAAAGTTAGGGCATAAACCGTTCAGCCGATTTTCTCTAAAATTGATATTCCCCAATCGTTCTAGCTGATGTCGCGGCCCCAGGGATTTGAAACCGATATTAAATAATAATAATAAAGGCTCCAAATTTTTTGATTAAATTTTGGTTTTGAATAGTGAGAAGGATTTTCGTTGACATACCCAATATTTCTATTGTTGAAAGAAAAAAAAAAACTTCAAAATTAGAGATAAAGATTTTCCTCCCAGACAAAGTCTGTTGTACAAAATTATCTCTATAAAAAACTAATGTATATATTTTTGAAAAACGTGTAGTTCTTGCGTTATTTGCGATTAAAATTTACAACAAAATTTCTCAAAACCGTCACCAGGTTTTTTTTTTTTTTTCACATAGAGAGAAGTTCAGGCATTTATGTGACCTAAAATAGGTAGGCAAAAAGGCATTTATTTTTATCAAAATAGGTATGCAAAAAAGGTGTTTATTCTGGCGAAAGTAGGGGGGGGGGTAAAACATAGGAAAATGTTAAAAAAACACTCTTTCAAAGTAATTATTTTAAATGAATTAATAATTAAAATGATTCACATTGTTTTAAGAAATGCATTTTCTTTCTTATCTTTATTGCAATTGGCCGTTCGGTATGACGACAACGAATTTCTTTTTACCCGCTGTGTCTAAGAAATGCCATTGTGGGCTCCCTTTTGAATCTTGGATTGTTATTAGTGAAAGCATAATTATAGATTTCGTATTTGTGTAATCGCATAAAGGGAATAGAGAACCAGAAGGAACCGAGAAAGGTAAATCATGTACAGACATGTCTGTCCTCAAAAGGGATCTGAGGCCGTACACTAAGATTTGATGAGATGAAAAATATCAAACATCTTCACTAGTCTCCTCTTCCTTTCCCTTTAAGTTTTTCAACACAACCTGACAGTGGAGCCTCCATATCCACATAAAGTGCCTTCATGTTATCCAGGCTTGTAGGTATGTTTCCATCTTAGAGAGAGAGCATTGCCAGGAGGGGGGGGGGGGAAATAATGACGAAAAGAGCACAAAGGAGGTAAATTCCAAAAATAGATATCAGAAGCTAAACTAGGCTAAAAATAAAATAATCTACTGAAACAACTCCAGAAGTACAATAAAATGATCCCTATTGTTAAAAAACTTAAATTCGTAACAATAATAAAAAGGCATTTTGCCAAACTTTCGAGCTGTGGTAATAAGGAACAGTAAGAAATATGGAGCTCATTTACGGGTATTGCTCGATTTTTTTGAAAACTGAAAAAAAAATTCAAAACTACAAAATTGAAAATACAGATTTTTGCCTCAGACAAATTCTCTTGTACAAAATAAGCTTTTTAAAAAAGATTATGTACAGTTTTTTGAAAAAACAAGGTTTTCGTAATTTCTGCTTGAAATTAATAAAATGTATACAGGTTTCACACCAACTACGAGCCACGAGAAAAATTAAATGAATGATATGAAAAATAATTAGTTTAATTATAATTTGCTGTTGAATATACCAATATTAATTCTGTTTTTACACTCGCTTTTTTACTTTTTACACATTTTGTGTTATCAATGTATTTCCTTTTAAGCAATCTGTAAAGCTTAATAGATATATCGCAACAATGCGGCATCGATACTTGAGAAACTAATTGTTGTCGAATGTCGAGATGTTGGCGGTGATACGATACATCTGTTTTATTAAGTCTAGCTAGTGGTGGTGTGAGTCCTAGACCGAGAGCCTGTACTTCCGTTTACGATGAATTCCGCAGCAGTTTTTTGTAAATTACTTCTCAAGCTGCCCGGTGAGGTAAGTTATATATCTTTTCTGATACCTAATATTGTATATATTATATATACCTATATAATATTTTATTATATATCTCATCTGATACATAAAACAATTTACTGAGTATTAAATAAAAGAAAAAATATGAAACGCAATCAGAACTGTTATCTTACGACGAAAAGCAACTCACAAGTGAGCAGCGAGAACTTTCGCATTTATTTTGATGTTACGTGCATATTCAAACTACTGTATTGATATTATTAGCCACGCGAATGCACATAGTTTTGACAACGCTGCGCTAGCAACAGTGCATAGCTTGCTTCTTGGTTGAATTGCACGTTTTCCAATAATAGCTGAGGTGTTAAAACAAAGTAGCACAGAAAATGCAATATTTACAATATTACGTAGCTGTCTCCAATAACGCGAAAAAGTATGTGCCGTTGTAACCCCACTAGTTTTCTCTAAAAATAACGTATTTTTACGATAACCAAGTTATACGAGGGTCTGAGGCCGAAGAGACAAAGAAAGTTTTTTTAGATTCACTACTGTTACCAGAAATAAGGAAAGTAAAATTATGGCATCCCGAAACAAAGAGGACAAACGAGAATTTCTGCTTTGATGTGGGAAAAGTTAGCTGGTAATTTCAAGTCACTAGTGGCCACTTACTGGTACCAACATCTTCGTGATTTGCAATTGAAACGTTTCAACATTTTTCTGTCATTCTCGGAGGTTTCACTTGGAAACCTAGACAGATTTCCCAATTTTTGCAATAAAAAACAACTCCGTAAAAAGGACATTGCGCAACACAGCATCATAATAAGTACGAGGCACTAATATTTTGTGAATTTCAAGGCGTTATTTGTGTAAAAGAGAAATCCAAATACTACGTAGCTCACCACATCTACTATATACTTCTGGCACCATGTTTATCAAATCATATGTACTTATTGTAGAGCAACAAATGATGTTGGAATTGAAGAAGAAATTCGTGACCCTCGTCAGGGTAGTTCAGAGAATGTGTTTGGGGGAAAAGTGCCATTTCAGCAATTATTTTTCTCCTAACTTTTATCAGTTTTCTCCCGCATGGTCACGGGAAGGGCATAGTACGTACAACGGAGTATTAAGATAAGATAAATTTATTCAAACTGCAATTGGGTATAACACGGTGGCACTGATTACAGAACTCAGGTAACACATTTAACATGCACATTATACAGTAATAATATAAAACTGACTGATTCATAAAACACTAAATTACCTTAAGAAAAAGAAACTTCCATAATCTAATTCCGCACTAAATGTTTGTTCAATTAAGACCACACTGCACTGTCACTGTACAACACCACTTCACTATGACCCTTAAATCACTTCCTTCATTATTTCTCTGCTCTACACTGCACGACACCTCACTTCACAATATAGCACGTAAGCTTCGCTCTATAACCTACTTTTCTTAGTTACGTCCCTCATTTACTTAGTAATACCCTAAATTAATTTCCTAAACTGATGAACGCTTCGATGAAAGGGTTGAAAGTTTTTTGCAGGCAATCCATCCGTTCTCGGTGGTCTTAAATTTATTTTGTGCCTGTGATCCCCCCTACAGATGTATATAGGAATACTTAGCCTGTTTTCGAGTGAATCCCATCCTGCTATTTCTTATCACTCAAACTAAAGTTTTTCTGCCCTACGCTGAATCCTTTCCAAATTTTTACACTGCATAATTTTGTGCGGATCCCAAAAATTGTTCCATATTCCATTATAGGACGATCAAGCGATAAATAAGCATTTTTTTTTCGTGTTTGCCGTACTCTTTTTTAAGGTGCGCGTTACAATGTGAAACGATCTCCAGGCTTTTCCTACAACAAAATCTACGTAACTTTTCCAGCTTAATGTATTATCGAAATGTATTCCTAGGTACTTGCATGAGGAAACTATCGGAATAATGTCTTCATTTAAACGGTAATTTGTTTCTCTGTAATTTTTGACCCTGCTGATGGATTTGCTTTTGGAGCTATTTATTGTCATTCCATTATTTCCCGCCCAGCAATGTAATGCATCAAGATCCCATAGCAACATTTCTTCATCTTCCTTCGAATGATTACTACGATTTATTATGCAATCGTCTGCAAATAGCCAAACGTTTGAGTTTAAGTGCGTTGGCAGATGATTGATGAACGTTAGAAATAGAAGAATCCAATGACACTCTCCTGCAGTATTCCTGACGTAACACTTACCCCGGAAAAAAACCTTATGACTAATGCGGACTTTCTGTTTTCTGTTTCGCAGAAACTCGCTAATCCGCCATCCCCTGGAATCGATGCCTGAATTAATGAATTTCCGTCCAAGCCGATCGTGGGGAACGACAACGCTTTTCATCTATATCATCTGCTAGATCCTGAAATAGCGTGACTACCTGACTTTCGAATGAGTAACCAACCACTCATGCATCATAGAGCCATTTTTTGATTTCCCATTCTTGCTACATGTAACTCTAAGCTAAACTAAGTTTGCAGACCACTAACCTAAGATTCACCGACCTCTAATTATGTCATACAGTTTTGTCACCACTTTTAAAAATTGGTACGACAAACGCTAATCTTCAGGTACTTTTTAATTGTTCATTGATACGTGAAGTATTCTAATTAGGTACGATGTAGGTACGATTGTAGTTGAAGGAAGTCGCCGAAAAAAAATTGAATTTTTGTGATTTCCCAGAAATCAGAGTTTTCAACGAAAATGAGACCTGCACCTTTATTTTAAACGTCTTTCACACTATCCACCAACATTTCGTTAATTAGTAATTAAATTATTGATTATTTTAATTAATTTAAACAGTGGACCCTTTTTACTTTCCCGCATACATACGTATATATGGAGTGTAGGGAAAGTTACGTAATTCTGCGAAAAATCGATTTCAAGATTTTCACGGATATACACGGATAACCAGTTTTGGGGTCCCTTGATACAAAAAAAGTTTTTTCTTTTCAAAACGTCCGTCTGTCCGTGTGCAAACACTACTAGTGCCTAAAACATACGTAGGATTTTTTTTCCAAATTGAAGAAAACCCAGTCATCTGGCAAGAATCAAATCCTTGAGATTTTAAAAAACATTCGTCAGAATTTGGGAGTACTTTACATTAATCCCCTGGTCCATTTTAAAAACGTTCTTAAAATAGTTACAAATGTTTTCTTTAAATTTATTGCAAGAGTAGAGCAATAAACTCTTATAAAGGTGACATAGGTCCGATTTTCACGGTTAATTTTGCGGTTAAAATTGCAAAAGTTTGAATTTTTCCATGTCTTACTACTACTATAAAATTGAAGATAGAGCTTTGTCCTTCATATCAAATTTGTTGTCCATAATTAGTTTTTCATTATGGCCGGGTACATCTTTTTAAATGGTAGTTTTCAAGCAATATTACGTGCAATATTTGCAATTTTAAAGAATTCTAAAAGAAGATTTTCTGAATACAGCTCCAACTTTTCTCTTTAAAATGTTCGTAGGGATAGTGCTAAATGTACTCTATAAGATTACACAAACACCATATTGTTCTATTCTTGTGTTTTTTTCAAAAATTACAAAAATGAAATTTTCTTTCCATGTTTCTCACGTTAATATTTACATTTGCTGAGATTTGTTCACATTATATTTATGAGAACATGTGCTTTAAATAATCTCATATTAAGTTTTTAAAAAAATCAACCGTTTTATGCGAAAACTAGCTCAAAACTCGGCATTTACAAAAACGTTCAAACGTCATTTCGTGAAAAACGGCTCCCAATTTTTTCTTCAAACTTCAAACAATGTTTGGAACAAACTACGTCTTCGGATAGGGTAAAGAACGTTTAAGAGCGTGGTAAAGGTCTTATGTTCGTTGAAACCCCAGATAATGTTCTCTTAATGTTTTGCAAATATCCCTCCAACAGGTCTCCCAAATGTTCCCCCAATTTTTTTTCTAAATACTCCTACACGTTCTCCCAAATGCTCCCCTGAAATGTTGCCCTAAATGTTTGCGATAAGTTCCCCCACAATTCCCGTAATTTTCTCCCTAATCACCCCCCCCCCGTGTTATTTCAAATTGTCTTTGCATTTTCACCCATATTTCCGTACTTGTTAATCTGGTAATTAAAAGACTGAATTTAAGTAGTTTTAATTGCGAAACGCTTCTATGAACGTTCCTGCGTCGTATAGTACCTCCCGTGGCGGACGAAACGGGAAGTTCAGAATAGCTGAGTACCCAGAAGAGCGACCCCCCCCCCCCAGAATGTTAAAGTAAATAGGTTTACACTGAAGCTCAACTTTCTGAGTTTTGGCAACCCACGAATAGGAAGGGCGGAACCATAAAAATGTAGTAGAACGACCCGAAACAATCTTCGACAGATCGCGGTATAGAAAGCATCACTCATATCCCTTACTGGTGCACCGGAATCTGGCTCCAGGGACTCGATTCCAAGGTATGGGAGATGGGAAAGTGGATTTCAGCTGCTTTGTGGGTTAAATGCCATAATCTGCCCATTCCTCTGTTCCTCGTCGTTATTCTTTGTTTCATGCACTTCTGGGGCCATTCCCTCTCTAGCACATACATATAATACACATACGGGATTTGGCGTCCATTGTTTCTTATAAAAGGGCACAATCCGTCATCTTTCCTTAGCATAGTAAATATAGAGGAGATTCTATTTCAGTTACAGCGGAATTTAACACAAGTTAAAATTTTGTATTCCCTACCCACACGTCAAGTAACCATCAGCGAATATGTTTTTGTACAATATTGTAAAAACATTAAAAAACCTTTAATGTCACTCGTTTGAGCATTATGTTTTTAAATTTTCAAATGCAAACACTTAAATCTGAAAACGAAACGAATAGAAAAAATACACTAAGAAAGCAAACTAGACTAAACCTACAGCCAAAAAAAAGTTAAATGTTGACAAAATTTTAAAATCTTCACTTAGAGTTAAAGTTCTTTGAGTAAATTAATTTGTCAATTTATTACTTTCAAATACTTTCACTTACACGAATAAATGCTCTTACCTCTCCGGTCTGCCGAGTGTCCTCCGAGGAGTGGGACGTCTTGTAGACACAGAGGAGGTTTATTCTTGTTAGGCAAAGAATTCACCTGAAAAACATTATTTTCAATAAAGGCAATGCCATTACTTGATAGTTTTTAAAGAAGAAAATTGGTCGTACCGGTGCATGATTCTTGGTCGTCCTTGTATCATCTTGCCAGGATTTTAGATACTAGTGTGTCTATGAGTATCTAAGGTGTGCGGATGCAGAAATGTCGCCGATTCCTACGGTGTCCGTTATTATGTTTCTACGGAGTAGAAAAATGATGCAGAATGTGTTATGTTGCGCTTCTTCAGAAAAACTACCTTTGGTAACTATGGTGTCAAAGTATATTTCTATGGTGTATAGAAAAATTGCATTTGTGGTTTTGCTTTTACACTATGTATATGTTTCTAAGAAGTACAGAAATGTTGCCGAGTGTTTTAGTTTGTACTACTTACGTGAAATTGACTTTATTTACTGCAATGTCCAAGTTTCTCTGGTGTAAGGAATAATAAATACGGTAGATTGCACTGCTTCAAGGAACAAAATTTGGTTACTACGGTGTCAGAATTTGTTTCTATGGTATAGAGAAACGTAGTCTTTGGTTACTACGGTGACATGTATGTGTTTCTACGGTGTCTAGAAGTGTTGTCGGATATTTCATGTACATTGAGAATTTGACATAGATAACTACGGTATCCGATTTTATGTTTCTGTGCAGAAGAGAAGTGATGTCCAACGGGTTTTCCTCCAAGGTCTAGTTTGAAACTGTTGCAATGTTTCACGAGCACCGCCCAATTTTACCCAACCTTACTCTCCAAGCTTCATTTTCCTTTTTGCGCTTACATCGTAAGAAGTGAAAATATTGTAATCGTGGGCCGGAAAACGATGAATTTTCGATAGAAATCTCTTATTATCGGGCCCTCGTAACAAAAAGTGGATAAATCATTGCCCTACAGTATAGAGGAAGCGGTCATACCTAGCAACAATTTTCATATTTTAATTTTTACTTTCCGGTATACGTACGTATATACGGAGTATAGACAGTATAGGGAAATTTTTGTTCTGCGGAAAATCGATTTCGAGATTGCAACGGAAAAACACGTTTTGGGGTCCCCAGACACCGGAAAAGTTTTTTTTTTTTTTTTTTTTCAAAATGTCCGTCTGTCGATCCACCCGTCTGTCCGTCTGATGTCTGTGAACACTACTAGAGCCTAAACCATGTGTAGGATTTTTTCCAAATGAAAGAAACCACTGTTCATCTGGCTTGAGTCAATACTTCGAGATTTTGAAAAGCATTCTTGAAAATTTGGGTTTACATGAAACCCTCTGGACATTTTCACAATTTTCTTAAAAACTGCTTAAAATGTTTTCTTTTATTTCTTGTAAGAATACATACACTTATAAACGTCGCATTTGTCCAATTTTCACGGTTAACTTTGAATATTCCAAAAGTTCTAAAGTATGAATTTTTTTCGGTGTCTTCCTACAACAAAATTAAAGAGATTATTCCTTCAAATATAATTCGTCCTACATAGTGAGTTCTTTCGTTAATGTCATCTACATTTAAAAAAATAGTTTTTGCGCAAAATTACGTGCAATATGTGCAATTAAAAAAAATCAAAATATTTTCTCAAAAACGGTTTCAAATTTTATCTTTAAACTTTTGGTAGGAATACTGCTAAATGCACTCTATCAGGTGTCATAAATGACATATTGTTCTACCCTTATGTTGTTGTTTTTTAAATACACAAAGGTATTTTTTTTACTTTACTCTCCACTAGTTACGTCGTTAATACATTAGCGGCAATTGCTTTACATTAACATATTTAAGAGTACATGTGCTTTAAATAATGTGAAGAAATGTTTCCCGAAAACTCAACCGTTTGCCGTGAAAATGAGCTCAAACTTCCGCATTTTCAGAAACGCTCAAACACCATTTTCTCAAAAACGGCTCCAAATGTTTTCTTTAAAGTTTTTCAACAGATAGCGCTAATTGCACTGTTTAACATGGCATAGAATTAATTTTTCTATATTCATTTGGTTTTTCCAAAAATTGCACAAATGTGATATTTTGAAAGATATCTCACTCCTTTAAAATGCACATTTCAAGCGATTTGTATACACTATTGCATTTGTGACTGGAAGTGCTTGAAATATCATATGAATGTTTTCGAAAACTCAATAGTTTTATGTGAAAAGAAGTTCAAATTTCAAATTTACAGTAGCGCTAAAATGCCACTTTCTTTATAACGGCTCCAAAATGTTCAATGAAAATTTCTATTTGGACGAGATTTTACTGTTCTTTAATATTTTTATAGTAATAATACGATTCTGCTATTAAGAAGTTGAAAAATTAAGAATTTTTTTTAAAGATTTACTTTGGAGGGGCAACTGGCAAGAGTATGTGGCACGTCCGAATAGCTAACCGAGACCAATGCAAATAGAAAACTAATACGGGAAAGCCAGTTCCATTCCGTAGTACCACTAGTTACTTTTCCGTAATACTCGTATAGGGAAAGTTATGTAATGCTGCGGAAACACGTTTTGGGGTCCCCTGACACGGAAAGGTGTTTTCTGCAAATGGTCGTCTGTTCGGTCGTCCTTATGACCGTCCGCTCGCATGTCCAAAATTTTCTCAAAAACTGCTCCAAATTTTTTTCTTTTCTGTTTTTGTAAGAATAGAGTAGCATACACTTATAAACGTGGCTTAGGTCCGATTTTCACAGTTAACACTGAATTTCCGAAAATTTTAAAAGTATGAATTTTTTCGGTGTCTTTCTACAACTACAAAATTGAAGATAGAGATTTTCCTTTTGATAAAATTTGTTCTTCATAATTAGTTCTTTCATTAATGTCATGCACATTTTTTTTATATTGGAGTAGTGTTTGCGCAATATTGTGTGCAATATGTGCAATTAAAAAAATAACAAAAACAAGGTTTCCTAAACCAATTCTCCAATTTTTTTCTTTAAAACTAAAGGCCATATTGCCGGTGCTTTTTTTTTCAAACATTCCACAAATTTAATTTTTTCATATATCTCTCACGTCGATAATATTTGCATTAGCGGTGATTTGATCACATTATTGCATTTACGAGTAAATGTGCTTACGAGTAAGTATTTAAGGTATAGGATTATGCATTAAAAAGAACTATCTCCCTATAGAAATGCCATACGACATGTTTAAATTTAAAATAATATCAGTAAATTCGAAGTAAACACAATGGTCGGTTTACGTGTGTAAAGAAATTTTAAAACCAAGTAGTGATGCTGCTAAAACACGTACTTTCTCCCATAGTTTCTAAATGATCCGCAACATTGTTCTACTACATAAACCAGCAAAAGTGTTTTCAAGCAGGCAATTATTTTTCTGCTCCGAGTCTCGAATCTGTCGAAGCTTTTGTCTCAGATCCGTCATTCTTCTGGTCGGTTAAAGTTGAATGAGCTCGGCCAGTTCAGTCTCTAGTTTACACGTGGCAACGCCGCATCTTCACACATCTGTGGACCTACCTGTAGATCGGTCCATGGTTTACCACCATTTAACGTAACAACTAAGCTTCGACAGTCCTAAATTTAATACCAAAAACGGACAAGGTGATAATGGACATGCTCTATTATTGTGCAGGCAAATAGTCAAAGAAAATTTTAAAGCAAGACGGGCCGAACGTTGAAACGGCGACTTGTAGGTTTTGATAATTATTTTTGTATAATCATATATAATTTTTTATTTAAAATTTCGTTGAACACGGTAGAAGACCGTTGTGATTATGGGACGCTAAAGGACCGTCTGATTAAAGGCAGAAGTCGTTACCTTATGGTCAGACTGACGTAACTACAATTTGTGCATTTTTTATATGCAACCACAACCAGAATCAGAAATTATTCGTAAAGACACGAAACTTTCCGAAAGGTTTCAGCTAATTAGCAATCTGACGCTTTAGGGCCGTCCATAAATTACGTACATGCACATTGGAATATTTTGAATACCCCTCTCCCCCCGTGACGCGTTGCATTCCCTCTAAATAAGTACGTAACGCTCGCCACACCCCCGCCTTATGCAGAAGTGAAATCAATTATAGCTCAGTAAAAAATTGTATTTATTTTATTGCACACGCTACTGTTTTGGATGCCGCGTGGGCATGAATCGACTGTGGTAATTTAAATGACTGCAGTTTCTTGGAACGGTAAACTCTCCGCTAAGTTGATTCGTAATCGAATCCCAAATTCGAATTCCAATCTCTAATCATGAAGCAAATTATAACTTTGATCTGGAAGCATCTAAATATACTAACTTTGTCATTGATAATATCCTACTACTGATTGTATGTTAGAAAATATTAGAATATAATATTAAACATGTTCAAAATTGAAAAATATTGTTTGAGCAAATGGTCGTATGTAAACAAAATACGGAATAAGCAACGGCCATAATTCACATCTAGGGACAATATTTCTTTGGCTGAAGACTTCATATTATTCAATATCCCTTTAATTATACTGAATTCAGTGCAGGAAATGGTTTTAAATAAATTACACGAAAATAAATCTCGTGTGAGATCGGATTGAGGGTGCAAATAAAGAATTTGAACAAGTTTTGTCCTAAATGTATCGAATCTAGAATTAATAACTACGATAAAATCACCTTCAATAGATCATGGCAGAAAATAGCTTCAGATCTTTTCAAAAAAGACTCACGGTTTTTTATTATTATTGATTATCATTCTAAAGTTTTCGAAATATTTCCCTTGAAACAAGTTACTAAACAATAAGTAGTAGGAATGGGTAGAGAAACTTTTGCTCGATTCAGAATTCCTGAAGGTTAAGGAGCGAAAATTGGGGTCAATTCAGAACAGGATTTGACAAATCTGCAGAAGAATAGGGATTAACAAGTATAAGTATTGTGTCGTATAACAAGTCCACCGTAATACGCGAAAGTAATGGGCAAGTCGATAATGTGGTAAAAAATAGCAAAGGAGACCTCAAAATTGTCGAGGATTTAGATCACATGTAGGTCAAAACCACTGAAATATGATTTTAGTTCTGCAAAATTGATGTTCTCGTAAAAAGTCATTTATACAGTGCTTATTCTTTCGAGTAAATTAGATTCTTTTGAAAAATATGAAGAAATACAATCGAGAAGTCTACAAAAAACAAACAGATTAGAAATTAAGAAAAAACTTCGATCAATAGATTTACCAGATTTATTTATAAATAACAGGGTAAGGATTTTAGATATGCGTAAGTACAGTAAAATGATATCAATTAGTGAACATCCAAATGCATAATATGGTAAAAGAAGGACACAAAATGGTTCGAAGAAACAGTTGGCATCTTATACACGGACTGCTTAAGGCTAACTCTACAATCCATCATCCTATATTACGCCAGGACTGATTGGAGGAAGTAAATGATCACGTTGTAGTACCACAACCTAGTAACCAAAATAGTGATATTATGGTTGATGAAGATGATGTTACGCTAAGGCCAATTAGGGCAAGAAAACTTCCGGATTGGATGATATTTCAATGTTGCTTGTAACGAATTATTTTGTTGTGTGAATTGTATAGTATTAATTTTGTACCAATAAAACGAGAAGGGTTGGTTAGAATTACTACTCGTCGATACTTGGGCGAGATCCAATGGGGAGAGCAGAGGTTTGGCGACAGTGTGGCCCATGGTTGAGCCGGCGCCGCCAGCTGAACTTCTTAACCAAGCTCCGTGGAGTCACGGAAGTTAAGTTAGTTCGAATCACAGCGGGTGACCTCTCGGGAAGCTTAGATACGGCGCTCAGCCTCTGGCCGATAAAGATAAAAGGCAATGGCACAAACTTGTATTGACTTGACGTAAGACTGACTAAGTATGTTCAAGAAGTACTTGCATCCAATGCCACAAGGGGTTTGGGTCGCTGTTACCCAAGTAACAGGATTAAAAAAAAGAAACGTATTCTATTTGACCCTATATTCTCAATTCAACGAATTAAGTCCATAATATAGCAAATTAGCCAGTCGATTTGGATAACGCAATATCAAAGTCAATGACCGGATCATTTCGAACATCATTTGACTAATGTTGGCATTAGCCACCGGGTGCTAGTTAAAGCAAGGTGATTGTACGAGTGTATGTGTACACGATAAGTGTTTTGTCATAACAATGCATTGGAAATTATTATTGCGGTAAGCGGGCTCAATATTTTTTCATGTAAATTGCGAAAGATGAATGTGCCAAGTCACCTGACTTCGGAAATGCGCGTCGAATGTATGTAGTGAGGTTATGTTAATATCGTCTAAATAGAAATTTATGACTGACATAGAGGAACTCGAAGCTACCTCCTTTCTATCCGTCTAGCTTCACAAACGTGCCACCAGTCTTTTGATTCCTTTTTATCACATATCACTTTATCATATTCTTTGTCACATAGCTACGGTAGAAGTACGTCTTCTGTTGTAGCCATCCTTAAATACAATAGGACATAATGTGCAGAGCAATATTTTCCATGAATACCTTGACTTCGCTGATATACGATTCTCATAAAGACCGACGTAGCGAAAATGTATCATCAAATTTTAATTCATGCGAGAGATCGTTGCAACATATTTTGTGAAAGGAAAATTATCAAGAACTTTCGAAACGCCGTAACACCAAACCACTACACTAAACGCACTAAACACCGTGACATGGGACGGTATGGGCTTCTTGTCATGCGATGTGCGGTTTAGGTGAAGGAGACCATATCCATGGAAATTATTTTCCTGCTGCAATGAAGATCTTTCGTTATGTTTTTTTTTATGGATGATTGAGTGGTAGAGACAAACTGGAAGATACCAAAAGATTACGTCACCAACTAAATAAAAATATCAAGACTGATTGCATGTTATTTCGAAATGGCGGTCCACGATATACGAATACGAAATATACGAAAAATTTGGACACAGAGCAGTGACGAAACGTTGCTGCCTTTAGATAAGAAAAACACTTGCAAAACGTCGAAGCTATTGCATTTCCCCGTTTTCTTGAGTTAACTTCGTGTTGAACCAAGAAATTCGAAAGAATGAACTAAATTATTTCTAAAAGTTTTTATTTGGAGGACCTCGAGGAACAAACGGCAAGTGAGTTTATAAAATTACTCTATTCCTCCAGGTATACAGTATGAGTTTTTGACTTTTCAATTGCCTACCTTGGCGGGTCTTTTTGCAAACTGTTTGCCGAGTTATTGCCTTTAAAAAGTTCAGTGACCCTGCACTAGACGGCGCTTGGTCTCGTGCTTACATGCAACCACACATTTATATTCTTTGAGTACACGAGTTGTTCGGGAACCGCTGTGAGTGAGCGTGATGTTTGATAATGAACATCGGGGGACAATATGAATATTTTGATTTTGTCACCATGCTCAATCAGAATTATGTGGAGATAACAGCTTCGAAGACATAATATTGTACTGGTTAATTGATAATGTTACCGTCCACTGGAAAATTTAAAGAAATCAATTGCCCGTTTTTTGACAGTGGCCTTTGTGAGCGACCTTACTGCCATTTTCGGCACGTCAAAAAAGGTAACTGTTTTAAAGGTGTTCATGCAACATTCTTTGGGAAAATTTAAATCTTCGTTCTCTGCTTGAAGGTAGTGCCAATATTACATTTTACAGTGTGTATAGGAACATAACCTCAATCCTGTATTTGCAATGTTGTCTTTGTATGCAATGTTGCCCTTAAATGCTATGTTGCAAAATAACATTTCAGAGTGACGAGTGTTTTCGTAAACAAAAACGTGCGTTTCTGTTTGTTATGAAAAATGTATTCCAAATGTAATGTGAGAAGGAATTTTTATGAACATTACATTTTTCTTATATTAATTTCTTACCCAAATTCATATGTGACAGTAGGACTCAGCATTACCAACAATTACTTATCGAAGTCTAATACTAAAGTTCAAGGTTTCATGGAAGTTTGCATATATTGTTAAATTATTTGGAGATTTCCTGGTGTTTAAGTGATCAGAGTTAATTGTCGATTTATTATGTTACTCCCCATTGGACAATTTGATGAATTCAATAGCCTGTTTTTTGCAGGTGCATCTTGTGTATGTTATTTTGTGAATACCTTAAAAAGGATCTGTTTTAACAGACCTACTATATTTATTGGAAAAATTTGTCTTCCTTAACTTAGAATTGCATTTAATTATATGTGAAATAACCTAAAATAAAATCACGTTTTTGAAATTTGCTGTTTTACTTGCGCCACTAGTGCGATAAGTGTGTTTAGAAACAGATGTCTTAAATTTTCGTTGGAAATTCTATGTTAGTTGTGATGAAGATAGAAATTATGTGTGCAAGTACTTTTCCCAATTTTTTAGTACGTTTTTAAGTTATTAAAGGAAAATTAATCAAGTTGGACTAAAAATTATAAAAGAAGCAAAATTTTAAAGTTCAAATTGACTTTTAAGTTTGGCATTGTTTGTATGATGATATTTTTTTGCACTCAGCCATGAATGTTTGATTTTGTCCTACAAATATTGGATTTAACAGAAGATTGTCTCAATCAATTTTGAAAAATATTCAACATACAGAAATTCTTCAAGTTTTGTTGTTCATACCTGTGCAGTTGTAACAATTGTGTACGCATTTTAAGAACACTTAATCTATATGTTTACTTATGTGAAAATTATTTGGCTGTGCCTATTCGTGAGAATGATAGTAATTTTGATTTATAATTCTTTCTGCTTTTTCATTTCAGCTTGTGATGTAATATCATTCTTTATTGTCTTCTATTGCTGTGCTGCTTATTGAATAAGCTATTTTAGGCACATTTTATTATATTTACATATTAACTATTGACTTGGGTTATATTTTAAGTGCTATAACTTTTCATCTTTTATCTTTATTTCTGATAACATTACCTTTTCAATAACGAAATGTTTGGTATTTGTGAGTAATTTTCTCAACTTCGTATGAATCATATCATTTGTAGTTCATAATGTGATGTTTTCCATAAGTTATTGTTTATTAAAAAATATTTGTACTATCTTAAAGTTTATTAATTTTCTTTTTAACACAAAAAATTCATCAAAAAGTAGTGCCATTGAAGTTGTTTGTAATTTTCATGATAATTTATATTCAACATTCTTTATTAAAATCACTAAAAATATATTATGCATTACTACTACTAATGCTGAATTTCTGTTTCTAGACTCTTCTGAACTTCTTCAGTCACCGGCAAGTGCAGTAAATACAGTAAACCCAACATTATCTTTGGGAGATAATGGTGAAATTCTTCAGCAATTAGTTTCTGAAGCAGTCAGAAAAGTTCTAGAGCAAACAGATTTACCTAGTGCCTTAGCACGCCCAAGTGGATCAAATGCTGTGGAAAGTGTTTCTCGTAATTTAGTAACAAAAGTTACAGAAGTTCTAGCACCCCCTCTTGCTGCATCCACTTCATCACAACAGACGTACAATGTACCTTCACCACAACAAAAGGTACCATCATATAAACCAACTCCTATATCTGTTCTGAAAAATCGTCATATTCCTATTCCATATTCACCCAGTCTAACCAAAAGTAGTACTGTATTACGGAAGAGATCTAGTTCTGATGAATCTAGTATTATTCAAAAGAAATTGAAGAACCAAGAACTTGATGAAAGTGGTAAATCATCTGTTACGTTTTCATCAACGTTAGCCACCAAGGTTTATGAACCAAGTAATGTGTCAGGTATTGAACCAGACAGTGTACTGAATGTTAGTGATTCATCCCAATACTCTCCAGCTCCTGTAAAGGGGTGGAAAGATAACGGATTTAAATATACTCCTAGTGCTATTGAGACCCTTACACAAAACACCTATGTTCCATCTAGTAGTAACTCTGCTGAATTGCCCATTGCAGAGTATGAACCCTCAGAAAAGTCAGAGTCATCTGTGGAACCAACTTATGAACCTCTTGCTACTAGTGGGTTTGCAGTGGACAATGCTTCATATGAGCCCAGTCTAGTAAGTAATTCAGAACCTGAATATCAACCATCCTATTGTGATAAAACTACCAAAGAGTATGTTCCAACTGATATCTCTAAGTTGGAAGGTTTAGCTAATGCAGACTTGGATATTAGTCCTGAAATAGACTTACTTCATGACTTATTGCATGGGGAGTTAATTGGCAGTGATTCTGAGGATACAGAGAAGAGAAAGAACAGTGACAGTGAAGACCAAATTAAGCATTTAGTGTCCGATGCAAAAACATCATCAGTTGAGAAATTAAAGAATGAAGTTGAAAAACACAAAAGTGAATACAGTAAAAAAAAATCGGAGAGTGACAGGAAGAAAAGTGAGGATAGGAAGCGGACTGAAAGTGATAGGAAAGAGGATACTAAAAAGGAAAGTGAAACTGATAAAAGAAGAGACAGTAGCAAAAGAAAAAGTGATAGCAAAAAAAGTGAATCTGCCAGTAGCGGTAAGAAAAGGACAGAAAGTGATAGGAAGAAAGATGATGGTGATAAGAAGAAGAGTGATAATAGAAGAAAAAGCGAACATAATGAAAATGATAAAAAAAGGAGTGATGATAAGAAGGTATCAGCAGAGAGAAAGCATAGTGAACATCGTAAAAAAGGTGAATCTGATAAGAAAAAGGGGGACACTTTGGGTGAAAAGAAGAAAAGTGAAAATGAAGTGAAAAAGAGTGAAAGTGACAAGAAAAAAAGTGTATCTGGGAAAGATAGTAGCAATAAAATTACCTCCAATACTCATAATTCCAAATTAAGTGTGAATAGTGAACAAAAAAATAGTGAAAGGACTTCGTCTAGTAGTCATTCTGAACACAAACACAGTTCAAGCAAATCAGTTAGTGAGAAGAAAAACCATGAAAGTAAAAAACATAACCACAGTCACAAAAAAGAAGGTCATAGTATTAATAGTCATCATAAACATTCTGAAGAAAAGGTTTCAAAAACTGAAGAATACTCAAAATCAAAAACTTTGAATTCAAAACGTAAATCTGATGCTATTGTTCTGGTGAATTGGAAGAAAATGAAGTCATCACATAAAGTTTCAAAACCTGAGAACATCAAAGAGCCTGGGAATGAATTTGCAGATGAAATTACTCATGGTAAGTTCAAAAAATATTTTACGTAATAATATTTAATATAAATCCATTTGTTTTGATTGAGAAGTGTGTAATAATTTACACTTCATTCAAGTAATTGTAATTTTATAGGGAGGGCAATCCACATAATTCAATTTGCACATAAAATTATGAGATGTATATCTAGGTACTGTCAATATATGTGAACTACAAACTTAAATATGATGGTTAGCAAGGAGTTACATTTTCTCTTTAGTTTCAAGAATGGGTCCAGCATCTGCTCAATTGATTGCTGAGAAAAAACAAAGCAAAACTATATTGAGAAAGTAGTACACATAATTTTTTTACAAACAAAACATTATTAAAATATTTTTTTTAAAGATTTGTGAACTCAAGAAAAATAAAATTGGTTTGATTTACAAAACAAAAAATTAAACAAAAACAAAGAATTTATATATTTGATAGTCATCAATTTCAATGCTAGTTGTTGCACAAGTCGAATATCACTCCCTTGTTTTTATCTATGGTATAATATTAAATGGATCGTTGCTTGATTTTGCATTTAGTTTCAGTGAATGGAATCACTTCAAAATGTATTGAATCAAAAGTGTGTGGGACAACAATTGTTTGTAATTTCAATCAATTTTCGTTTAGTTTCGTGAATTCATTGAGATGTCTTGGCCTTTATCGGGCCAGCCCAAATTCGACCAAGTGTTCGTTTGTACTGAATTGATTCACGTGGTTCTGGTCGCACGACGGTAATTAATCGGCTGAACGCGGGAGGGTAGTTGGAGATGGATGCGTGGGACATTCCATTTCGAAAATAGTTCGGGAATTGAGTATCCCTTAACCTCTCACCACGGATAACGCAGCTGCCGTCGGCCCTTACTTAACGGCCGAGAGCGTGAAATAACCGCAGAAATGAATGTGGGGCGGACGACGAACGTATCCGTCAGGTTCGTGCGGCGAAATTTGGCTTTAATGAGCTATGGCAGCAGACCGACTCGACTGACTTTGTTAGCGCCTCTCCAAGGCTCGTGGTCATATCGATTGGACACCGTGGACTGGAAAACCGTGGCTTCGTCAGATGAGCTCCGATTTCAGTTGGGAAGAGCTGACTGTAGGGTTCGAAAGTGGCGCAGGACCCAAGTTTTCAGGAAAGCACTGTGCAGGCTGGCTGTGGCTCCATAATAGGCTGCGCTGTTTTTATATGGAATGGACTGGGTCTTCTGGACCAAATGAACCGATCATTGACTGGCAATAGCTTGTTTCATCTTGTATGTTTGCCATTTGCAATCATGGATTTCATGTTCCGAAACGATAGAATTTGATGGATGACAATGATTCGCGATTGGTTTGAAGAACGTTCTGGATAATCGAGCGAATTATTTAGCCACCCAGATCACTCAACATGAGTCCCATCGAACATTTATGTGACATAATCGAGAGGTCTGTTCTTGCACAATATCCTGCACCTAGTTCCGCAGTTATGGGGGACTATATAGGCAGTATGGCTCAATATATTTGTAGGGGACTCCCAACGACTTGTAGAGTCCATGCCACGACGAGTTGCTGCACTTTACCGGACTAATCGCATGTATTTAACTTCTCCATACACTCTACAAATAGCAATCACATGCCTTATCGTTAAAGCTCTGTATCAACGAGGGGAAACGTCTTGAAACCTTTCAGTATGAAGCGGCATCCAGTATCAGAGCCTTTTATGAAGTCCAGACGACCAATCCCATGGCTAGAAATGAAGTTCCAAATTCTCTTTTCACATCTGCAGATGAGAGTCAGCGATAGCTGAGACTGATTCATGTTAGAATTCTATTTTGCTTAAGGGTAGAAGACTTTTCCTTCCTTTCCCTTTGATACCATCGATATTTTCATTTTCCCTGTAGATTTTTAGAAGCCTCTAGATAGTTGACTAATGAAAACCAATCTCGAAACGTATATCTCGAATACTGCGATCAACAGAGGAAGAAGCCGATATCGCTGCTTTATTTTTCGGGGTTAATTCCAGTCCTTTGCCCATTCATCTGGTCATACAAAGGGTTTCAGATCAGTTATAAACAGTCATTAATGACAAATAATTATACATTCTCGGAGAATATGTTTCAGTAGGTCAACAATAGAAGCGCTGTTTCCAGTTCCTGGCGATTTTTTCTAGATATTGTTGTTTTTATGTTTTTCCAGACCTAAATATTCATTTATGGAAACAGGTAACGCTCATGATTCACTTTGTATTCTCTAAAATCTGGATTTCAACTATTTACTATTATTTGATAACGATTGGACAACGATATTATGTAGCAAGAATGAGATTAGCTGCAATGTTTGTGTTTCCAGCTCATCTCTTGGTCGAAAGGACTGCGGGCTTAGTTGTCACAAAAAAATGTGTGGATGGTTGTGACATGAAACAACCTTTCCCGGCAGGTATTTTCAGTAGTTCTTATCGCTTGATTCAGTTGAAGATGGGTAGAAAGTATAAAAAGAGACTAAAAGAGACGTTCCGGACATCATGCTTGCAGCAGTGAGGAAAATACTCATAAAAATGTAAATAATTCACGCAGTTACGGCGAGTTATTACTTGTTATACGAGTTACGGCAATTTGACAGATATACCAGTAAAAAAAAGCTTCAATAATTAGCTGGAAAGGCAAAAAGAAAATCAAAGAAAAGTCTCTTTAAAATATAACTAAACATAATGAGAATGCAAAAAATATAAAAGTAAAACGCAGGACAAACGTAAAATTTCAATTAGTGCTGAAGAGAATGATGGTTTTAGTTTAATTCGTCTAGGACCGTTTTCTAACAAAAAAGCTAAGGAAAATTGGAACCTGTGTATCGAATGTAAGAAGTGGGCTCATGAATTATATATCCCTGAACCAAATATCTTTTATTCATATCAAAATTGTGAAAGTTTGTTTGAAAGGGACTAGGCTCATATCAGACATTTTCTTAAATATTCTCTTAAATAAATATTTTTGTCAAAATTGGTGTTTAATATGTATTATTGCTTTATCAATATCATAGATTGATTTTTATTTTAATACAAATATTTTTGCATACCAATTAATGTCTAGTTTTTCAAATTACCGAAGCCGTGACAACCATCCCGGAGTCGGGGCAGGTTGTCTAAAAAATAAATAATCTCTGACGGAACATTTTTTTCTGACAAAACAAATGCTGCTATGATTTCCAATTTGTGGGAAAATATAGTCAAGGGTTCATATAACGGGATGCATTAATAATAGAAAAAAGGAACCATAACCACAGCCTCTTCAAAATTAAAAATCTAAATTGTGACAACCTGCCCCGGTCTCCCCCGCTTTACATGAAGCATCTGCGACATTTTTAAACTTTTCAAAAAACGGCTGTTTTTTTCTATAAATTCTTGTAAGAAAAGAGTGAATTCTCTCCTAAAGATGGCATAAGTGCGATTTCCTCTGTGAACTCCGAAATTTCGGAAATTGCGAAAATCCAAAATTTTGCATAATTTTGAAAGCTTAGTTTCTTCCAATTCCAGTATTGAAGATAGCGATGTGTTCTTCAAATAAAATTGGTTTTGCATGTTTATTCACGTCATGTACATTTTGTGAAAATTGCAGTATTTTTCACCCAATTTTGTGTGAAATATGGGCAATATTAAAAAATATCAAAAGGAAGATCTTCTCAACAGCGGCTCTAAATGTTTTCTTTAAACTTTAGGTAGGGATGGTGCGAAACGTACTGTAACCGATGATAAACGCCATTTTGCTCTATTCTTTTGTTTTTTAATTACACAAATGTATTTTTTACATCTCTCTGAAGTCGTTAATATTTACATTACCGGCGATTTGCATCCATAATTGCATTGATGAATACATGTGCATTAAATCATATCTTTTAAAGTTCCTCTCCAACTCAAACGTTTTCTGTGAAAACGAGCTCGAAATTTCGCATTTTCAGAAACGGTCGAAAACCATATTTTCGAAAAGGACTCCTAATTTTTTTCTTTACATCTTTTGAACGGCATGTACTAAATTAACTGAATAACAGGACATAAATGCCACTTTGATGTATTCTCTAGTTTAAAGACATTTTCTCAAATGCTCAACACAGCTGAAATATGATTCGAACATTTCGAAGACATGTCGTTAGAATTCCTAAAGAGAAAGTTTTATTTTCGTCCAGACAGAGAAAACCATGACAATTTCTTCAATACTTAATGATTCATACGGCAAAAGATAATCTCGTCAATTATGTGTCATCTTTTCAGAACCTCGTCTGGCGAGAACACAGAAAGGCGATGCACAGAACTTCTCGTCGCAGTTTCTGCTAATGCTCTCCTAATCATCTAAGCAATATTTTGGACCCTCAACCATTTTGGTATTCGGAGACCCTGAAACGTGTATTTTGTTAAAAACTCGAAATCGATTTCCCGCAGCATTACATAACTCTCAATACCAAGTATATCACTGCGTATGCACGTACACGTACGAGAACGTAAAAAGGCATTTTGCCCAACTTCTGGGACCCAGTAATGTCTATTTAAATAAATCTTGTATTGAAAACTATTCTCTAGCACAAATCTATTCAATACCTATTTATATACATATGGAGTGGAGAACTGAATTTTCATAGCTCATGTTACTAGGAAATATAGTAATTCAATTTTTGCCGGATTTTAGCGGGATATCAAGTTGTTGTTTGTTTTTTTGGATTAGCCGAAGGTTTAAGTGTTTTTGGTGTCAGCTGTATAGCTCTGAAGGCCACAGCAAGATGACCGAAACGTCAGTCCAATTAACTGAGACGCGGCTCATCCCGGATGTTCAAGAATACATGTTTATGATGGTACTGTTCGCTCGCATTTCTCGTTTTACTGCTATGCGTATGTGCCTGGTGTGGGTCCGCGTCTGATGTTATTCAATAACCTACTCGGCTTTTGTGTTGCACTAGACCGTCAGAATATCTGAGGGGACTGCTTGTCTTGATTGTCCTATAGTTAAGACGTGTCGAGCTAATTGTTTTAGCGTTGCCGGCGCTTAGTTGGTTTGAAAGGCTTGATAGGCGTCGAACGAAAGCCGTCTCAAACACCGAGTGAAGAAACACTGATACCGAGTTCTTTCCTCAACCGTTTCCGAAACGAAGGGCGTCCTATGAGCCGTAGAACTTTGTTCTGTACCAGCTCAAGTGTATCCTTGCACTTCTGTGCTATGGTCTACGACGTTGCCGCAGCGTAGGTAGCCATGGACCAGCAACACGTGTTATAGGGGTTTTATATATACTCACACATTATATATATCACGCTTTTATGGGAAAATCAAGCGCCATCTCCCGAGAATGACTTGTGTATCTGGCAACACCGCTTGCGTTATGTGTAAGACAGCTATGCAGTCTAAACAAATTATTCATATTATAAATTTCAGAAATTATTCATACTATTTAAATATATGTAATTTTGATAATCTGTTTGAAGTCTTATTTCGTTCATATTTTCTAGTGTTAAATGTATATATTTACGTAAAAATTAAAGGTAGAAGAACAGTAGAATAATTAATAAATGTGCATTACTGCACTAAAAACAAAAACGTGATGAAATTTTTATTTGAATACATCAAAATATGATTTAAAATTTAATTGATTTCCTGTAGAGAAAAATTGATCGCCCAGAAGTTATTACTAATAAAATCATTTTTAATTTTGGTCATAATAAATATGTATGTCCAATTTTTAAATGTAAGTAATACTTATATATTGCTTTTTTGTTGGGTTATTTGAAGAAAATAAATAGTCGGCTATTTTTCGTAAGGGCGATAAGTTTGTTAATCTGCCTGTTGTTTTTGATCCTATATTTTTATTTCATACCTAAGATTTCCTCTTTAGTTTTGTTGTTTCTTTTACATCATTGGGAAAATGACGTAACATTTTGGTTAGAATATTATGTGCACAAATTGCATTGTACAGAACGTATTAGTCTTTTTTTCCTAGTTTCGGTCATCGTTTGGTTATTCAAAGCAAATACCTCGCGCAAGTAAACGAGTTCCTTTTGATTCCGCGCGTACAGTGTTAAACATTTAACAATGCAAATAATTCGTTCGTCATAGTCGTTTTCAAGCAGATAAGTGAAACTAAAGCGCTGCTCTGAGACAATAGGGCTTTTCTTCGCCTCCGTTTCCCAACGCGCCGTAGCCCGTGGAAAGTTCTCGGAAAATTAACGTTATTATATGCATTTCGAAGGGAAGCTTGTCTACTTTAATTTCATTCAAGAAGAGTATTTCGATAAAGCGCGTAGTTATCTAGTTATAAGCGAGAAACTGAAAAAAGTGCCACTTTGTTTTGTTTCAATATTCTTTGTGAAACAGACATTTCTCGAGGTGGCATATCTCACATTCGAATTCAGCACCTCCAGCTACCCTGAGAAATCTCTGGAATTTTTTTCTGAGTCATGAATTTTTTAACGCGAGGTGACTGGATACCGCCAGTAGCAAAAGAAGCTCAACAAAACGTGCGCATAGTGAAGCCGTATTTAGTCCTGACGAAAAGCTGGGGGCTATCTCAGCATTTGCTCCATGGATCAAGGGAAACTGGACGAAAAACCGGGTCAAGATGAGGTTGTTGTTCCAGAAGTTGACGTCCATGTTGCAGGGATCCAAATGACTGGACTGCGGAATCAAACGTTTAAATCCCTGACCATTTCCCTGCCTTGTGCTCGTTAAGCGGTCAAGAACGCAATGTTTTATTCCGTAACTCATTTACTTAGAGCATCTGCATGCGTAACAGAAGATTGGGCTCGGGTTCCGGTGGGATGAAAGTTGCACTTCGTAGCAATCCATTTTCTGAAGTGCAAAGCTTATTAAGACTTACACAGTATTACAGATGATAACTAATGCATTTGAATCATTATTGTAATGAGCTGCCTACGTAATGGGAAGGACGTGGTCGCCTGGTCGCGGGAATGTGGTGACTTCCCTTTTGCTGGAGCAGCTTCCCTCGGCTGGCATGAGAGAGGTTCGGGGCAGCTCTGGGTTACCGGGTACACTAATTAATTACGAAGTCATTCGTTGTTTATAAATGTTGAAATATGAATCTGAACGGGTAGCTCTGAGTCTATTAAAATAAGGAATGAACCCTCACCCCCCACGGACCAATGAGATGAATACAGTTATGTGACATTACTGCACAATTTTTCTTGAAGGATAATTATGTTTCGCTTTGTAATATCTGTTCTTAAATAGTATCTGCACAAGTGAAACGTTTGTTTTTTAGACTTAAGAGATGGTGGACTAGGTTGAACGAAATTTGTTTTACCTGGTTGAAGGTCTGAGAAGGCTCTTTGGTCGCACCCAGTGGAGACCGCTTGCCGGATCACGCCTCTTTTCGTTGGACCGCGGATTTTGCTTGAAATGTTTCTAGTTTATCGAACGGTACTCAATTGGTTTTACTCGGTCACAGCAGATCGGCGCGTTTCCACACCCCGAGACATTCGGAACGCACAGACTATAACAGGGGTGTCTAACTTGCGAGGGCTCGAGGGCCACCACTGAAACCTTTAATGTAGTTGGGGGCCATTATTTCCATTACTCGGCGATCCACCCCTGGCTTCCCCGAATTGTTGATCCCGTTAGATTGCTCGGGGGTTGGAAGCATGCATGATATCGGGCCGTACCAGTGAAACGCACAGAAACGTATTGGCATGGTTTTGAATTTTTGAGTGAAGTAGAAAGCATTGAAGAGGGGGCGTGCGCTTGCCCACGAGGTTCCCAGTCCGCATGGACGAAAGGACTTGCACTTTTGGCCAGTTGGACAACTGGACTAAAATGACGTTGCTGCAGATCTCGGAAAGTTGTATTTTTTTTAAACGATGGCCCGAAAGTTGGTACAATTTCGCTTGTCATCTCAAGACGGCTTTTGAGACAGCTCTTCTCGCACTCGCTGAGTGTGGCTTGGTGCCCGCTTGGGCCGGTCTGTGCCGGTCGCTTCGCCCGCGTGCATTATTCAGATACGTTCGCTTCAGTATAGTGTGCAATGGAATAGAAACACGCAGAAATCCTTTCACTTGGCATTTAAACGTGTTCAGTAGAACCTTTGAGTGCGAGCGTTATCTGTTCTAGGAACGCGCTGATAACCCAGAGCACTCGCATGTCGAAGCTAGTTTTCCCATGAGAAATACCATCACCATACAAAACTATTGATTCATATAGAACGATAAATACAACATTCTTTGGGCCTTTTATAGTAAAAATACGTAGCTGTGGGAAACATTCGGGGAGACAATACAGTCTAGATGACAGAAAGTGTTTTTGTGTAGCAGCACTACCGCCTATTGACTGTCTGAATAGTTTCGGGCCTCTTTAACTAAAGTTGAATCCAAGAAGCAACTTTTTTCCTTCTAGAAAACGTAGCCGTTGCTTTGATACCCTCGAGACTCCTTTTATTGCAACTAGTGCCTTTTCGTTCCTCTTCTTTAATATTGTGCAAATCTATGACGAAGGGTTTTTATGTAAACTGAGTGAGGGATAATCCCTATACACACAATTCCGCTGAACGGGTAGGGGAGGTTAACTAGTTCTACTCGTTCTACAAAACCTTGCTCTTATATCGAGTTAAAACATTTTCAAAATGTTTGCCTGTCTTGTGACTCACTAAACAACTTACTCTCAATCTAGGGCCCTACTGTTTATCAATTTCAATTGTTTATTGTCATCTGGCAATGTGATGTGAAATAACCAAGAAATATACATTTTTTAATGAACTATTGAAATAGACACCTAACGAATATTACTTGTACTTCGTGTTTTAAAATCATAGACGTCTGTATTAGACGGGGTGGTCACTTTCTGGAAAGCATGGAAATCCAGGAAATATCAGCGAATAAGTCATGTAAAAATCGGGACATTTCATTGCTCCGGAAAAGTCAGGAAAAAAATGAGGGCATTTGTAGAAGAATAGTTAAGAGATAGGGAAAGTTTGGAGAGGGTTATAAAACTAGATATTCCTTAAAAATAGTAGTACAGAGTTATTGTTATTCATTTTTTATTGGTTAAGGATTTTTGTTAACTTGTACTGCGAAATAAGAGCTCACCAAATATCTAAGTAGCTTAAATATTTTCTTGATGTAGTGTGAATTTACAAGTTTTCAAGAAACAGTTTTAAAAATGCACTAGAATACCTGGAAATGTCGGGGAAATTGGTTCCAGTAAATGAGTGATCATCCTGTTAGATGAAAATGTGGAACTTTGCGTAAGTACGTTTTGCCTAAAACAACTGATATTGAACCTCTACAAAAGAAAGGGCAAATAAATGGCAGGATATCTCACTTAAAAAGAGAGATTGTATTCTGCCAGTTTGTCTCCAGTCTTCCAGAGCCTTCCAGAGTCTTTAGCGTCGGTTGTTGTAGGGAGAGTTGTTTGCGAGAATGTTGTGTCAAATGTTCTGAGGTTATCTTGGTTGAATTATCAGGCTACTATCTATGATTTAGCATTCGAAACTTTTGTTTGAACATACCGAACCTACAGCTGTTCTGCGTAGCAAAATATATGTATTTGATTTAAATAGCTCTGTTGAAGAGAGGCCTCAATAATTCCACTTTTATTTGATAGGGATTCAACACTATGGTCCAGCATGCGAATCTTTTGCAATTAACCTACAAGAATGTAGTTTTCTGCTGCATCTGACTGTAGTTGCTTCCCCCCCCCCTCCTGTGGTAATTTTGCTGGAACAACATTTTTAAAGCAATTATTTTCCTTTTTTGTTAACAATGTAAATGTAATCCAAAATATAACATAACATAATATACTATGTATAATATTTAGATCGTTCCATATTGTTCCTATTAATTAAAAAAAATATTTATTTCATAAATAAAAGGGATTTTGAAGAGTATGAGACGAAATGAGGTTGAAATATAAACGAACTCGAACAACAGTTTTTCCTGCACATTCATTCTGGGGGTAATTCCGAGAAAAAAATCTAAGGTTAACCTACTAGCTTTTTTTAAAGGACATATGCATTTTTAATCTATTTTTTAGAACAGATTTTATTTTAAAAAATCCCTATCAATATTGTACTTCTGCAAGTTTTTTTGTTGCAATTTTTGAAAATACAGTGTGCTCACCTAAAACGGGACGAGACTCAAGGTTTTACTGCCTTTTGCTACATTCGAGGAAAACTTTTGGAGCAATTTTTGACAGTTTAAAATTGCGCGAACACTACTATTATTTTTGAAAGATAGTACGTAATCTCGTTTTAAGACATGTCTGTGGACATCTTTATTAACTCGGACTGTTTGGGAAAGGTTTTTTTCTACCACACTGACCATTTCCAAAGTTTCAGAGCATTTTTGGGACCTGATATTAGTTTCTTATAGGTCGCTCTGTGATGTAGCTGCAGGAGAGCTATCTAGTGTGTGTGATTGCGCGCGCAATTGTTCTGAAAAATAACTTTTTCTGTTAATTTCTGTGCAAATGAGTACAATTAAGGAGCTTAGAGCACCAGGGATATAAGTGCCCTAAATCTGATATTGAGAAAATCGAGTTCAACGTTGAGGGACTAGAAAACGCTATGGAAGACATTTTCTTCCCTTCGCTAGAACGCGGCCACTGTGTGAGCTATTGAAAAACCATTTGTTCATGAAATAAAATGGATTTTTTGCTTTACACTCGTTCTCCTAACTCAGAATTTTCCAAAAAAGCACTTATACCCCTCGTGCTGTGTACCCCATCTATTATAATGATTAAGGAGGAAATTTTTATGCTCTTCAACTTGAATTATGCTTTTAAAAATATGAATTTATGACCTACAACTTCTTAAATATGCACATTAATATTCAATTAAAATTAAAATGTACTTCCTCTATAAACCTTTTCTGATAAAGATAAAGATCAGGAGTAGTATACTTAGAATGAAAAATATTTTTGTGCAAATATAATTACTTTACTTCGTGGGAGATAGAGCTACATTTACCTTAGTGGAGTACATTTTATGTTATGTTGCATTTCTTCTGCCTGGTTTAAAAAAAAATATTCAAAGAAATATGCTACAATTGCACAAGTATTTTATCATCTGCAGGTAAGAAGGAAAGAAAAAAAAAACGCAAACTGTTTCAAGTTCTTTATGATCAATGATCTTTTACAAATAAATAGATTCTATGAAAAGATAAAACGTTCTTTAGGGATGCAAGTATAAGTCTTTATTTTAGGGCTATTTTAGAGAAATATTCAAAATAGGCGCAAACAATTACAGAATACGCACTAACTGAAAAAATCGGCCAAATAAGCACAAATATGCTCTAACATATTAATTTACATTGCATCGAATTCTAACCAAATGTGAAGAAATTTCTCTTAGCTATGCCCTGAAGCAAGGGACAAAAATATTCATAAGAATCTCTTAATTTTAAGAAATAGCATAGATTTCTCCGAACCTGTCATTCACATTGAAGTTAGTTTTTTACGTGAGTAATATCTTATTCAATAGTAGATTTTTAAATTATTTGAGGTACAGGTTTAAAAATTAAAAACGAAGCAACTAAACAATATCTTATGGTAAGCATACTTGAAAATAGCACTAGTTATTCTTTGCATTTATTTCGTGATCTTTTAAACTGTAGAGACTGAAAGAAGTTTCATTCCCCATAAACGTTTTCTTTCGTGAGACGCACGTTATTGTATAACCAGAAGAAGGGATTGTAGATAAAATGCCAAGTTGATGGTAAATTTTGCGATGCCCGATGCCATTGTGTTGAGCAAACGGTTCCGCGGTACGATGCGCGTGGACGAGGGAGGGGCCGATCGCCAGCGTGCGGATATCGACGAAACGTCTCCCTCTGGAAAGTTGAGTTATGAATACAGATTGCCACGAGAGCTTCTGGCAATTGGTATGAAAATGTTAGCTCCCGTGCAATATTCTCAATATGTTCTTAAACGAGCGCATAACGATAGCTATTATTCACGAGTTGATGTTTTCGACACGAGCGACGTAGGAGCGAGTGTTGGAATTTTCTCGTGTGAATAATTGCCATGATGCGCGAGTACAAGCCTACTCATATACTTTCCTCTACGACCTTGAAATATTCGTAATATAATAATTTGAACAGATTGTTTGTTATTTCCGTCAGCAAACACGCGCTTAGCTCCTTAGCGTTTTGAGAGCGCATCCATCACGACCGTTAAAATGTTGGAGTGTCTATTAGAATATTTTAGCAGACACTCGAGTTTAGATTTTACTACTGTTCTTAGGATAAGTATTGGATCTTAGGATAGGTATGCCCCTTTTGCCCTACTGACCCTTGTCCTTTTTGAGCTATTTCCTCCATTTCCCCAATGATGATTGTTCCCACTTCCCACTAATTTTGTCCTCTTGACCCGTTTTGTCCCGACGTCCATCTTTTTCCATTTTGCCCCTTGTCCCATTGATCCATTTTGTCCTCTTCCAATTGTCCTCTTGTACCAATTTGTTCCTTTGCCCTATTTTTCCCCCTTGTTCCATTTTCCCTCTTTTCCCATTTTCCCCCTTGTTCCATTTTGTTCCATTGTCTCGTTTTGTCCGATTGTCCTATTTTTTCGAATTGTCTAGTTTGTTCCTTTCCCCCATTTTGTACCTTTCTCCCGTTTTCCAATTTTGTCCATTTTGTTCCCATTGTCCCATACTGCAGGAATACATACGAGTATATTATTAAATGGTCGTAGAGAAAACCTATTTTCAAACGCAAATCAGGTACAATTTTGGCTGCTTTCCCTTATCATGATCTTCGTGACGGGATGGACGTTCTGCTGTGAAAAATGGCGAACGAGTTTTTGAATTATTATATATCTCTCTGAGCTGAAGGAAACCTGCACAAAAAGTGAAGTTAAAATAATGTCCAGAAGCAAAACAAGGTGCCATATCGGCATTTGCCCAGACAGTCAGGAAAACTGGACGAAAAAATAATCGAATGGAGGGAAATGATTGACCTGCGTGATGAGATACAACACTTATTACAATCATATTTAGTCTTTTAGAATTATACAAGTGGTAACCAATAAATTAAATATCATTGATGAAATCAATATAAGTTCCTTTTTGTTTTTTATATAGTCTCCAATTTTAAATAGTTATGCAGAAGAAAATATTTTACTTGTCACGTAAACGTAGAATATCGATTTTAATCGTTTAAGATCATTTTGGCAATGTTTTGTACACATTTGTGAATTTTTGTAGTGAGTTGTGGATATTGACGCCTGATGAATATTATTCCTACGTGCAGTGTTATAGACAACTGTATTCTCAGAAAATATGTTCCCACCCTTGAGTAAGCCAGTTTTGACTCAAACCACTGATTGATGAATCGAGAGGCTAGGCACATAGAATTCCTTGTCTAATAAAGAGAGGCTTACAAGAAGCCGGCGTCGGCAGCGGAACTGGCTAAACACGCGCGGTGAAATTTCGGAGGTTAACCAGCTCGAGACACGGAAGATCGCTGAATGGGTGACGTTCTGGGAACCCCTGATACTAATGCCGCCCAGCCCCCGTCCGATAAGGATAAATGGCCATGATTTCATGACATGGCGTGTTCAATGCCGAATGAAGTCTCGGAATATTATTACGAGTAATAGAATTTAAAATATCTAGTGGTGATTTAAGAGTACATACTTTCTCGCATTATTTCTAACCACTCGTCTGTATTTTACTACTACATGAGCATGCAAAAGTGTTTTCAACCAGTAGGAATTACTTTCCGTACTCGGGGCGAGACTCGAACTCAGGTCGTCTGAGTTAATTCGCTTTCACGTATCACACTACCCTAGGGAAGCGACGCATGGTTCGAACTCGGGACATCGCTTCACAATGTAATTGTGTCAAACCCAATATTTTCAACACGCAGTTTTTGCAATTTTCGAATATACGGAGAATTCGTCGAAAGTGAGAGTAACACCACCCTTTGATACTATGAGGAGAAATTTTAAGGAAAATTTTGGAGCAAGTTTTTAGGAAAAAATTTGTTTAAACAACTTGAAATTGCATATATTTCGTGCAAAAGTACACAAAAACTTGTCATTTTCGAAAAATTGAACATGACCTTATTTCTCGATGTCTTTAAAGAACATATTTCAATAAGGAAATAATCTATATCTTCAATCTTGTAGTTGTAGCAAGACGTCCCCAACAATTGCACTTTTGCAATTTTCCGAAAATTCAGGAATTTCAACGAACATAAGACCTGCACTGTTCTCTTAAGCGTCCTATACGCGAACCCGGGACAAAGTGTAATCAAAATATTTGTTGCCATTTCTTAGAAAATTTTTAAAATGGTTTTGATGCTTCGTGTAAAGTCCCCTCAAAAGCATGGGAGCTTTAGAATGTGTTTTCCCCAGAACATTATGCCATATCCCGGCCGGTAATGAACGTTTACAGAGTATACACGAGCGGGCTGAGTTGATTCTGAATACTCTCTGAACGCGTAGTACAATGACCTTAATATTATTCATTTTATTTCCATACGATGGTAATTTTAGAAGTAAAATGTTATGTTCAATGTTGTAAAATGCTTTTGGAAGATATAAACATATTCCAGTAGGTGCTTGATTTCGATCCACTAATGAAACGATACCTGTAAGAAAAAATATGATTGTTTACGTATATTTTTATATTATAAATTATTGCAGTCCGAAAACGCTTTGTATTTACTGAGGAAGGTTTCAATTCGTACGTAGAAAAGTCTATATTTTTGAGAAATCTGACAAAAGACAAATTTGCTGATAATAGCGAATTTCATTTTTGTTGCCTTTTTTGTAGAGAAACTTACTCTCATCTGTTTTGGAAATATCTGGAAATATTCCGATGCGGTAAATATGTGATTTAACTGATGTATCATATCAGAGCACATGTCTTTAACAAACAATCCGGAAATCCATGCAAAATTTCACAGGGAGCAGTTCCGGAAACAACTTTTGTTTCCACAGGGAACAGTTCCGGACAAAGTTTGTTTAATTTGAGCTTCTTCTACTAAAACATGATTATTGAGATACATGGAAAGAGTAAAATCTGTTATTGTGTTTGTAGAATATTTATTTCGAAAAAATGGGTAATCATGTCTCTGATGCAGGCTAGTTGTTACACGGATACTTCTGATCTTGAAAAGTTTTATACTTTCTGCGACACATATTTTTCTAGGTGTACAAACATGATGAATATACGGCCATAGTAATTTTCTTTGATCTTTAAAATATCGGTGCAGCAAATAGGAGAGTAATTTATTTAGGACCCGGCGAGCAAATTTAATGCGGATTTGTTTCACCCGCAAGCGGCTGCGTGTGTGATCTGTGCGAGAAAGGAATGAAGCGGAGAATAATGCTTCTGTTGATTTGAAATTGAAATGCGGAGTCCACAGAGAGCAGAGGAGAAAGAGAGAAAGATCGCAAAAACAAAAATGAACATACAGTTGTTATGATCTTTGATTTAGAAAATGTGATAGAAATTCAGAGAGCTAATTTAAGTAATTTCTTGTACAGACAAAAATTAAATTTACTCAATATGACAGGTCATGTTTTCCAACCAAAGATGCATATTGCGCGATTTGGACAGAAATAAACATAGTTCGTTCTGGGAATGACATTGTAAGTGTGGTCCCAAATCTTGGTAAACAAAATTCAAAACTCACTTATGGTAAAACATATTATAATGTGGAATGACAGTTCTGTACCCTCAAAAAAAAAAAAAAAAAAAAAAAAAAAAAAAAAAAAAAAAAAAAAAAAAAAAAAACAAAAAAACAGATGTCTCTGGCCATGAAGGACTTGCTTAAACGACGTCCAGAAATTGATATAGTTATGAAATGCTGGTCTCTCGTTTATTCAGGAAGTAGACAATGTCCATTGTCAGGTAGTTAAAGCTGTGAAAGCTAGGGATTTCTGGTTACCGATTCTTTTCGTACGAATACTTTTAGCAGTAAATAGAAAAAAGCCATTTAATGTTATTCAGTTGCAAACAATGCTGTTCAATGTCTTGCATAAAAGCAGCAAACCTTTGTATTTTAATAAAATACCGTTCTTTAAAGTTTCACAACTAAAATTTAGTCAAAGACAGGCTCCAGTAGAATATAAAATGAAACATTCTGATTTACAATTTTACACCATAAATATGCAACTACGCATTTCTACAACGTGGGTGGCGAAAAGTTCTTCTCCCATCTATCTGCCTGTGTAGACGTACCTTGCCAAAGATAAGATTTCAAGGAAGAGGCAGTCGTTTTCGCCTACACATTGAAGTAGATGCCAACTCTTGATCAATACTATTTCAACAAATTGCTATAAAAGTGAAACTAATAACAATACAGCTACGCCATTTAACTTTAATTAATATGTAAAATATAATTTGAAATTTAAGTGTAACTCAGAAATTTACAATAAACAACTTTTCTACTTCTAGTTGGCTAATTCTATGTAATAACAAATTAAAATGTCAATATTGTGACGAATCTGCCCTTCGGAAAACGCCGGTTACTTGAGCGCACCGAATATACCGGGGTCCCACAATGTGTCGAGACACGTGAGTGTTCAACTTATTGTATATTTGTTGGTGTTAAAATTATTGTATATTTATGTAAAAAGCTACCGTAAACTAAACGTAGCTTTCTCTAACGTTCCTCAAATAACTTCACTTTTTTCGCCTACTTCTTCTTCGTCCTTTTCTTCGCTTCTTTTCTCTTCCCTCTTCCTCACAAATTTTATCATTTTTAATTTTAGACCCCTTCCCCTGAACGTCTCTTCTTTTCTCTTTTACGAAACTTCCCTTTCACTACTATGTACAACTTACTCAGTACTATTAATGTTCGGCCCTAAGCCGCCATCCTGATTGAGGTTTTTCTGGGTTTACTCAATCGCTTAAGGCGTATGCCGGGATGGTCCCTAGGTTTGTTCTCCCAGACGTAAATGTACAGCTTGTCATCCCCTCTTAAAATGTTACTATTCTAAATGTATGTAAATTCAGTGGTTAGGCGGAAGAGCAGGCCCTATGGCCTGAGCCTCGCCATTAATAGAGACATTATTATTATTCAACATAATGGAGGATGTCACGTCGCTCGCGGTAAATTTATTTAGGTGTGAGCGCCAAGCGCGATACCAACCCTTCCTCCCGCGCCAGCTCTAGAGGTCTCAAGGGGGAGACGCTCTGGACGGGGTTGATGCGTATGCTTTTAACTTATTAATTAAAAAAAATCCAATTGATTGTTTAAGAGTTGTCCATCAGAATGGCGGGAACACAATTATTCCAAATGGCACTATTTTTTCATGTAATAAACCTGGACATTTAATTTCTTTGTAACTAAGCAATCCCCGTTTTTGTCATAGCGTTACGGTCCTTTAATGATGAAGGTGATGAAGTTTGGAGTTCCTCTTCTGGGTTGGCGCCCGAACGCGACGCCACGTGATGCGTTCGAGGAGGGGCGTCGCAAGGCCAAGGAATAAATTCCGGTGTGGTTATTTCGCTTGATAATAGTTCTAAATATCTAAATAATGCACCGGTCCCAGAGAGGATGGCATCTAGTGGAGCGAGAAAATTTGTAGGCTTCTTGTTGCGGTTTCAAATAGTCACAGATCTCGAAGTCTTTCAAAGAAATGCGTCTTTGTTCGATTAAAATTAAAAAAACAGCATCTCTCGATGGATTTCAACCTCTCCCCATGGATTTCAAAACGCATCTGCTCTTCTCATCTCTTCCCTGCATTACCGTTCTTGCTTCGGAATGCCCTGTGGTCACGCGTGTGTCGTCCTAGGCCGCTTTTGCTTCCTTAAGTACTTCTAGAATATTCTATGGGGTTGTGGATGCCTAATGGTCGGCCCCGTTCCAACTTCCATAATCTGATCGTTGCTTAGCTACTGGTTGGTTGTCATTGTTTAGCTGCTGTTGATGAACGTCTGCTGCAAGTGGGCGCTCTTAGGCCGCTTGCCCACGCCGCGGCAGAAGACCCTCCGGCGACGACGGGCAAAGGGACCGCAGCAGGTACCTGCTTCGGTCCCTTTGTCGGTCGTCGCCGGAGGGTCTTCTGCCGCGGCGTGGGAAGCCGCGTGAAGAATTACCGCCAGCCCCAAGGATTAGCGAGGGGGCATTTGCAAAGCAAAGAAGCGAGTGTCAAGTACGCGTAGCATGGTGTGATGGTCAAGAGGCTTCCTTGCTTTTGGGAGCGGGAGTCCCAGAGGAGGAGATGTCTTCAGATTCTTTGTTGCGTGTGGGTGGGTGGCTTCGGAAGAGCGACGCTGTCGCCCTTCGTGGTGTTTTATGAGTCTTCGGGTCAGCCGGCAGCTGCGCTGGGGGGGGGGGGAGAGCTTCGGGGCGCGTGAGCTTACGGCAATTAGCCCACGTGAGATGTTGAGACATGCAATATTGAAAGAACAAACACGCGTTGACTTACATGGAAGGCGTTAGTCCTATCTGGGTTAAGATCAACCGCAATTCTTGGAAAATATTGTTTGAAGATAGTAGCCACTGTTGCCGAATCGTTCACTTCTCTGTATTTATATTTTTAAACCAGTATCTGCCATGTTTCTAGTTGATGTCGCACTTTTTACTATGTTTCAAAATGATGTTGTATTTTAAAAGTAGTTTATTTTTTATTTTTCCTGAGTTACTGGGTATCTAACGAAAGTACAGACACAGGCATGGCTTTTTTATGATTTTTTTGTTATTTTTATTTTTCACTTTTTAGTTATCTTCCGTTATTACTTTATTCATAGCTCGTATGTCCGTCAGTAGTCGTAACGCCAGGTAACATCTCCGCCTACGCCCCTCTCGCACCATTCAGCGTCCCGAATTGCGAAAGAATTAGGACAGTGGTCGGGTTTTGCACGCTTCACGGGATTGCACTAGTCTCTGTGAAGCAGGCAAACTCGTTTTCTTGGAACGAATTTCACTTATTGTCCGGGAATCGAATACAGACCTTCTTGGTGAAAAGCAAGCGACTTGGCTTTGAGCCACAAATGACTTAACCCTTCGAATACCAAGGGGGTCACGAAGTTGCCCCAGGAAAATTCAACGGAGCTTTAATATTTTTTACCCTAAATGTAATATTGTTTTGGCAAATTATTTTAATGTACTAATAAAAATATTTAGCGATTTTAACAATTTTAATGCAAGTCTTCGACCACGACGAAGGTGTCTCGAATTCATGCCACTTTTGGAACAAATTGTACCATTGAAATTCTCTCTTTCACATGATACTATTCAACACTTTTCAACTTGATATAATGCACAATCATTCGTGTTTTCCTCGTCTTCAGCGCAAATAATATCAACTTTATATATAGTTTCTACATTATCATCACTCTCACAAAACAATTGTACACTTCAGGATCTAACATGATATTTTAGGTTGGTAAGACACAAGATATCGGAATTGTAAACAATTATAAGACGATAAAAAATAATAAAATATGCGTTGGAGTAACTCGGTTATCCCCTAGCTAGCAGAAGGGTTACGTTCTGGGCGAATTGGAAATTTATTAATATATTAGTGGCCTGCAACAGCAAGAATGCTGCTGAACAAAAGCACACAAAATTATTTTCAATAAGTAGCACGCACAATGCTGAAGAACATAAAATACCCTCATATAATACTGCAATAAGTGATATATTTTGCCAAAACATCTTGACGAATACTGCAGTAACACAGTGTAGTACGTATACAGTACAACAGTTCTTTACTCTCGAAGAATAGAAAAATCTTGCTGTTCCATAACGCAACTAGTAAAAAGCAAATATTTAATAGGCGGCCTCTTTCTTGGAACCTTGCTGTTGTATGACTCTGCTGTTATGGAAGCAGTGACGCACTGTACGAGAAATCAGTCGGTACGCGTAGTACAAGGATAGGACGAATAACCGAATCCAATTTTTGTAATTTAAGTCTAAATCGAAACTGTGTCATTGTTTTCGTCTTTCTCCACGAGATTTTTGCTCTTAGTGAATAATATTTTATTGTGCACTGATATTTCGTTGTAACTTTGCCAGTGAGAGGCAGAATCCATTTTTATTTTCATATTCTACAATGACGTGAATATTTGGACTCTACAAAGGTACTAGTGGACCCGGCAATTATTACACTTCACACGCTGCTGGTAACATTATACATCAAGCTCTGCAAAAATTTCAATGGACGAAATACTTTCTCGCGAGTGTGGCCTCATTGAACGATGCTGAAACGCGATCATGATTCGTGCAAAAAATAATTAATCTCTTCAATTCAAAACTGTTACGGACTACGTTATCCAATAATAGGATGGATGTCAACAATTATTTTAGATTGCAGATTCTGTATTTCATACCTCTGGTAGATACTATGCGTCGTATGGTGTATCCCAATTTACGTATTTTTACTAAGCCGGGAGCGCGAGCAATGTTGCCTGCTGGTGGGTACACTTTGTAATTGACCTTGCCATCAATATAACTTGGCGCGTATTCTGATGTCGCTGCAGTCCCGGAAGGTTCTAGGTTCGAGTCCCGACAGTGGCAGGATAGCCTGTCAGTTAGGTCGATTTCAGTCGCTGTCTGGAGGGGAATTGTAGTGGCCATCCGTTGTTTTTTGCTGTGGTTTCTCCGATCAACACCAGGCGAATGCCGGAGCAGTACCCCAACAAACGAGCTACGGACCGCGCGCGATCTTTCCTACCTTCTCCGTATCTTATCCTCGCCATCACTCCACCACCCATGCCGGAAGACGGCCGGCTGAGGCGGTGTCCGCTGGTGGGAATGACTTGGTCGTTGCGCTCCTGGGACCATCACTTGTAGGTGACCCACAATTTGCAACAAGTAACCACGTGGACGGATTTCATTTTGGATATAAAATGTTGCAAGATGATCCCATTAAAGAAAAAATACTGTCGTGATAGCTCAAACTAAAAAGTACTTTACGTGTCACTTTAGGTAACGATAAATGGTGCATTTGCTATGCTGTTGTGGAATAATCGACCGACTCAATATGGTGTTTGGATATAGATAAACGAATGCCGATCGAGTCGTGGCAGTAGTGAATAGTTGGTGGGCATGATTCTATGTTGATGTTTGTTTCACATTTTTTTCGTTTTAAATCATAGACAGAGTTAAATACTCATTATAGGAGTGTTCGAAGAAGTAATGAACATTGTTTACATTTTTTCGTTTCATTGATTTAATTTTTTTCTTTTGGAAACATTTTTGTAAATTATTCAAAATATTATTGAAGGGTTGAGTGTGCATTTTTGTTGCTGATAATATTACTTTGCTATAAACATTAACTGAAATTGAATGTAATTCTGGTTTTAGGCAATTCGGTGTCGGATAGTGAGGTGAGCGACGCTGACGACATTCTAAATAATGTCACTTTACCTTGTGACATGTGGGTTAGCAGTTCGGATGAAGATGAAGTTACAAAAGAATGTTATAGAATATTTCAGGAATATGAACCGAATAGTGTTGAAAGGAAACCTAAGCCAACATACAAGGTGAGTTGTTATAAACGCATTTATTAAAAACTGTTATTGAGCTGAAGTAACTCGGTATTGCTGGGATGGCATTAACCATTTAGTCTGGGAAAGAAATTAATTGAAGGGCTTGGCTTTAGAACTTTTAATCCCATCGACTCCAGTTTTAGAAACAAGAAGGTAAAGGTTTGAATCCGACATTCCCCGTCGTAGAATAAAGAAGAAATATATCCGTCAATTATTACATCAGCACCAGAATATTCGCACATAATGTACTAATCGCTATGGGGAGTATACTAGTGGTAATATTTTATTGTCGTCGAAAATGGGGCTTATGCAGTTTTATCTATAGTATACAATGGAAACAATTCAATTTCCATCCTCACCACGCCTCGCCCTGGTCTTCTCAGCTCCACGCAATCGTCCTCCACCGGCCTTGGCTCGCTTCACCGTTCCCGTTTCCTCTTCTCGGGTGCTAGACGAACTCCGGGTCCGTGTTCATCTACCTTTGTCCTGGGCCCATTGATCTTTTGTCCCTTTCTACCGCAATGGCGCATGAGAGAGGGTGCAGTTGGAACATTTTTCGGGTTGGGAGGGGATGTTCATTTTTACTTTCTTGCCTTTGGAAGATGAGAAAGTACTGTAATCGTGCGTCGGCTGTTTTTCATCAGACAAAACTCTTATCGGGCCATGGTAACGAAAAAGTGGATAATCTTGTTCCGATATGTAGTGAATTACTTCCTCTAACACGGTGTCTAGTCAAAATCTATGTTATGTGGGTCCTTCATTCCGAAAAATCGATTGGTGGCAAAACGTCTGTCGGTCTGCGTAGGTCTGCTTGTCTGTCGGTCCCCGTCTATCGGTCCGTGTTTCAAACGGATATTTTTATTTTTGGGGGGTACTTAACATGAAGCTTCAACATTTTGTCCAAAATGTGTGCAATTTTTATTTAACTTTCTCGTCCATTCCTTGTTCGTTGCGTGTAGTTGGTGGCCACGGATAGTCTTCACGAGTAATTTACATTGTTCCAATATTGAAGGACTTGACACAGTAATCGAAAGCGTAGGCCACAAATATAGAGTTCGTGCTCGCGTTGTTTACTTTCATGGCGCTGTGAGTCTCATTTGCCAGAGACTAACGTTTAGTCACAGAATTAAATAGACAATATTTCTTAAAAATGAACTGATACATTAGGGTGAGCATGCCGTATCAGGGCCAGCGATGCATGTTTTATTCGTCATTCACTGTATAATATATTGCGCCATTAACAAGTTTGGACGATTCTCACTTTCTTGAAAAACCTTAATTTGACTCGCCAGGAGAAGGAATTTTGAAAACCTGTTTTTCCGAAACCGATAACGTTTTTGCGTTAAACAGTCAATTTTCAACTCCTGAAGAACGCAGTTTGTTACAACGTATACGTACTCTTTTGCAATTGTAGATTTTCGTATTAAGATAATAATAGTGATATTATTGTAAGGCTATCCATGGTCACTAACTTCACCGAACAATGTATGTTCATGTGAATCATACGTGACTCTCAAAATACGACGCCTCGGTTTTTTGTTTACTTTGCTGTATCCAGTTTCATACGGGTATGCTTTCTTGGTGGTACGCATGTGGCAAGTCTATTTTGACGTACGACTACCGCAAGGAACACATTCCAATCAAAGTTCACAGGTTATGAAGTTTCCATGCATAACTGCTGTAAAATAAAATAAAGATATGAATGTATATTTAATACTTAAAGAACATTCTTTTATCTAAAGTTTTCTTAGGTGATAATGTGAATTTATCTATCCTGAACCTACGAGCGGGGATTTTTATGTTTGGAGAATTATTTAGATCTTCTTCCCCTTTGTATAGGTTTATGGGAGATTCGAAAAAGACATCCTACATGCATGCCGTACCAAGCAGAGTGGTATAGAACGTGTCTTGATTGGCATGAAAGAGGCGAGAAAGATCGTTTTACGTATGCGATTGGAAAGCTGCCCGTCGGTAAGGGCTAGGAGTTTAATAAGAACAGCAATTGAGGGGCATATCTTTTTGTACTGGATTATAATTAATATTCTGTGGACTGCGTTCCTCTTGGTGATATCTTTCCCTCTCCACTTTTCCCCCGTCTTCGTATCTGCTCCTTGCCTCTTTTCTTTCCTCTCTTTCTCCCGATCTTTTTTCACGTACGTTTCTGTCCGTGTTTGTTTCGTATCTTATTTTGCAGGTTCCGCAACACGACGAAGAGGAAACTCCAGTACCTGTGAAACGGAGAGTCGCTCACGAAGGTGCCCAGAATAGCAAATTATTGAAACCCCCCGTCCGACGCCCTTCAAAACCGAATCCATCTCAGGTACGTCGACTGTTATACTGTTCTATACCGGATGATTCCAATTGTACTATAATTCGAAGAACATCTCCCCCTTTCACTTTAATTTATTGTTGGTAAAGCATTATATTTGGGAATTTTGGACGTAGTAAGAAACTCAACTTTAAATTCTAAGGATATTTCTGCCGGAGAACTCAAATTGAAAGTCATTCATCATTTTCTGCCAATGAACATCTGCTAAGAAATTTCATACAACTTAGTTACACACAAGACATTTACCCCAAATTCTTAGGCAACCTCAAAATTTCCTTGACTGCGTCAGAATGTGAGCAGCCAAACCTCTGTACTTGCACATGCGCAACTGTATGAAATTTCACAGAACAAGGTCATTGACAAAAGGAGACGTAAAAGTTTACCTTTATAATAATAGTTAAATAAATTTAATAGTTATAGTTTTACAACCTTTACTCTGAGACGCTTGTATAGATAGGGCGCATTTGAAATTCTAAATTCCACAATTGTATTTTCATGAACCTATTTAATTTATAAAGTTTGTGTTCCATCAGGTTTCATGAACCATCAGTTGGGAATCACTACCTCCTTCAGGAGGTACAATTTGGAAAGGCTGCAGATCTCTTGATAGTTGTAACCAATTTTTGTGCTTTCTTTAATAGTAGATATTTTCAGGTTTTGATACTGTTTGTTGTGTTGGAGACATACCAAAGGACAGTGGTTCTTCAGAGGTGTTTTTTGATTCGAGTGATTAGTAGATCAGAATTAAATGAGACAGAAAAGTTTTGATAGCATGGATCCAAATAAGATTTTTACAATGCCTTTTACAGAAGTATGTTGTTATAGGTAGTTTAGATTTCCTTTCTGGTAATCGTTTTAACTGAGATTTATTTGTGCTTCTCATTTTTAATTTCTTATACACATTGTAAAGGGAAATTTACGAAGTGCTGCAAAAAGTTGATTTTAGGGTTTTCAGGGTCCCTGATACTGAAAAATAGTTATAGTTTCATAACATTTGTCAATCTGTCCGAGAGCCCTGAAATCAATATCAGCCTTGGCAATTTTTACTTTCTCTCATACTGAGAAAGTATTGTAGTGCTACAGGAAAAACAGATTTTTTTCTTTGTATTTTTCTTCTTCTTCTTTCTTTCATTGGTATATTTGTAAAAATAGATCAGAATACACTGAGTTCAATGGCAGAAAGCTATTTTCATTCAATTTTCAAAAAATGAAAAATGTGTGTTGTTGTTGTGATTGTTGTTGTTGTCGTCGATTTTTAATCCTATGACTTTGTTATGTTAATTTTATTTTTAATCGCTGAAGCGTTAGTAGGATAGAAGGGACAATATTATAATATTATGTAACCATACCTGTTGTTCCACCACTAGTTACAGTCGACTTCAATTATAGTGAACTTCTGGAGACTAACATTTTGGTTCGCTATATTCGATGATGTGAAAATTAAATAGAAACTCTCCACTATGATTGATTTAATAAATATAGAGATACAGCAAACTACATTAAGAGCATGAACTGAAAATTTGAATATCTTTATTTCTCCATTAAATATTAATTATTTTCAATTGTTTGTGAAACTGAGTGGCATGGGTCATCAGTAAGGTTCCCATTCTGGGTTTGCTACCTTCCCCTCTGGGGAGACTTCTTCATTTCTGCCCTTTGGCCAACAATATTTTTTTCAAGCTGCCTAGTGTTGGAATTTGTGGCACTAAGGTGGTATATTCTTTTCCAGGAGGGAATATATTTCCAGGATGTTGTATTTCCCATGTTCACTATAACCAAGGTTCAGGCTCAATATAAACAAATCTTCTTGTGCTTATTTGTAATGTAAGTGAAATGGGACTAGACTTAAGTTCGCTATAACCAGAGCCAACTGTGTTTTTGGGTATTATACACATTTTTTCAGTACTTTGTACATATTAAAATTTCAAATTAGAGGGATATTATTATAATAATAAAAAAATGTCAAAAATCAACATTTGAAGAACATGTTTCAACTTGCACTTTGTTTCTTTCATTCTGTATTTTATTTCTACCAAACTTGTAATAAAACTCTTATTCTTTCAATCTTGCAATGATGCCTTTATAAAACAGTAAGAAAAGGGTTCTTGTATCCCTCTGCAAATACAATACTAATTGAGAAAAGAGAATTAAGTTCTGTTTTAATTTTTTCTATGGATGTACTTTTACAGTTCAGCTCATCATTGCATGATATAAAAGATACCAAGTGATTGTAAATTATATATTTGACCAACCAACTTTTTTGGTTTTCAAAAGATAACAATACATCCTTCTCCTGAAAAATAAGTACCAAAAGACTTGAATTTTTTTCGTGCGACCCACATAATTATTATATAATGTAACGTTTAATAAAAGGTCTAATAAATATTTTTCTATTTAAGTTCGCATAAGAAATAAGAATCTATGCTAATTTTGATAATGTTGAAAAATGCTTTTATTTAGTTTAATTTGGATGGAATAACAAATGAACTGTGAATTCAGTTTTTTCTGGAAACTAATAATGCTCTTTCAAGTGCCTTTTGGGTTGCTAACTAAATAGTTCAAAAAAGTTTGAATCAAATTGACAAATATATTTATTTCTGTGGAATTATTTTCCAGATTCTTTCAGAACGATTCCAGAAAGTCCGAGAGAGCCATGCTCAAGTGCTTGCACAGGCACAGTTGCAAGCACAAATGCAGACTCAGGCACAAGCGCAGGTGTCCCCTCACTCGCAGAGTGTTCTTGGTAGCCCACCATCCATGCACCAGAGGATAAGTGATGGAAAATCTTCCGCATCTCAATCTTCCTTTTCATCTTTGCTTTCCTGTGGTGGGTTGTACTTCATTATCACAAGACTCCACAGTTCTAAATGATCTTCTAGCAGAGTTAATAGTCTAGTTCATTTGAATTGATTTTTATTGAACATTTGTTTATTCAGAATTGTATTTGCTGAAAATGTGTAATTTCATCTGGATTTGTTCTGGATGGCACATACTTTATTAGATCTTCAAAGTAGAGCATTTCTAGTGTGTTTATTGCTACAAGTGAATATTATTATCTTATTATATCAGTATTATCTTATTCTTTTAGATTTGTTTTTATTTTTTTTTAATTTAATTTTTTTAGTCACATCAACAACATGGTTATTAGCAATTATTTTCTGTTACTTAATATTATTCATCAATAATTTAAAAAAATACAATAGTATAATCATCTTACAGTAGTAACAATTCAAGACAATAATGACAATTAACATGTATTCATTGGAATTAAATGTTCAGAAATAAATTGATGCCTTTACAAAATTTAATTACTCTTTCTTGATCCTCTTTAGATTGGTTGGAGTTCAATAATTTGTTCTTCAGTATTTCTTCTTTTCTGTATAACCCCCATTACTGTCTTAATTTTGATGCCTAGAAGTGTGATCATTGAGCACATTACCCAAAATTACACATCCTCTCTCATGTATTTTTTTATTCAGCTGGGAGAAAACGTATTGCACATGTACCCAATGTGTCCATAATGTTGGATGCCAAACTGAAAATGCAACAAAAATTGAAAGAAAAAGCAGAATCAGCTGAGAAAGGGTTGGGAGCTTCCACAAAGGCCCAAACAGTGCAAAAAGGGGTACAACGTGTTGCTCATGTTCCATCTGAGGTAAGAAAAATACTCAAAAAAAAATTTTTATCTTTCGAATAGTTACAAGGTTATCTTAAATGATGTTTGTTGAACATGATAAGTTAGTGGTGTTAAGTTTTCAGTCTTTACTAGACTGAATTTTTAGGTGCTTAAAATAGACTTTTAAAATGCAGAAAGAGGTGTTGTAAATTCAGCAATGGGCAGTAAGAGTTGAGATAAAAATTACTTTTCAGAATCAATTTTATTTTATTACAGATATATTAGTATGAAATGATTTTAAAAATTAAGTAGCTATTAGCAAAACAATTATAGCAAATAGTGATATACACAGATACAATGAAATACACTTCTGTAAAACATCTTGAACAAAATTATTGTCCTGAATTTGTCTGGCATGAAGAACCAATTTTGTTTGGCCGAAACCTGCGTCATTTATTACTGAAAATCATTTTATCAGCAGGATATTAACTTCCTGTTTCTACACAGTTATTTGGTGTGTACTTTAATTTGGGAGATAATTGGCAATGGACTGATTGGGTCATGCTCTGGTGTTGTACCAGTTAGAATTTTTTATGCAGATTGAAACCAGTTTAATACTGTTATATATAAATTGGAAAAATGGTTAATCAATTTTGTGGCATCTCAGATGGAGAAAATGCCCAATTTGAGAGTATATATACTCTAAAGATGAAATAGGCATTTTAGGTAGTGTAATTGTGATTCCTGTATTATTAAAAAATTGTGGAATGTTTATGTAATGCATTTCGAGAGTCTGTGTCAATGGTGTAAAATAGACATTTATCAGAAAAATCATTGATTAGTCATCACTGTGGTGAAGTAAGTAATGAAGAGCAGAATGTTATACCTTATTATTAGGGATGGATTTTAATGAAATGTAATTTTTTTCTTTTCAGTTTAGAACAATGAAAGACATTCGTTGTAGGTTATGTCAAAATGAAACTAGCTGCTTTTATGTCTCCCCTCCCCCCTTTTTTAATTGATTTTGACTAATAAGTCATTTATCTTTTTCCGTCATTTTTAAAGCATTTTTTGCTGATTTCATCGATTTTAATATAAATTGAATGGTATTTGCTTCAAATAATATTTGTCAGTGGCAACAAATGTTCTCCACAGAATTCTTGAGTAGCCTATTTGATTCCTTTGCTCAGAACTCATAATGTCTGCCGTTGTGATTATATAATCGAAGGTTCCTGTGACGCCTATAAGCACAATTTTCTGTTCGACCAATTTCGGGAAAACTAAAGACGAGATTTCCTGGTCACAAACTTCTGGAAACTGAGTTCACATGAACGAAAGGAAGAAGCCTGGATTAGTATAATCCAACAGCTTGAGTTGTTCTTCTGAACTGGTTTTGATAAATTCTTTTGCATAATTTTTGTTTGCATTTAGGGATTTTTTAAAACCATTAAAGAGCATTTTATTGATAACTTTTGGTGATGTTTTAGGTCATAAAAATTTGCCCCTATTTATTATTGAGCACACCTCGTTTCAAAACCTTGTTCAATTTATTTTAATGCATGAAATATTTAAATTACTTACCTCACAGGAAAACTACTGACAAAATTTATTTCAGTAATTTGGATTTGATCACAAAAATCTACTCTTAATATACATTCAGAAGACAATTTATGAAAAGCTGCTCTGAAGTGGTTCCTTGTGGCAACGAATGTCTTGGGAATGGGGATTTGTTTTATAATGGTTTTGAACTTTATCTTTTTGAATTGTCTAAATGACATGCAGCCGATTGTGCCTCTAAACCACTGAATTGCAGTAATTTTTTGTGTTTTGATGTAGTGCTATGTTTTCTAGTATTCTGCACCAGTCAGTTTGTGCTATAGTTAGAATTATGTTTAATAAATTAACCTGAATACAGATAATATTGAAATTACATGTTGTACCTGAATAGAAGGGATATGTAATTTGACATTAAAATGAATAAATATGGTGTTAATTACATCTAAATTCTATTTCTCTCCAAAAAATTGTACTCTTGTTCTCGACATCCTTCATAAGGTATGTAAAGCCAGTTGCCTCATATTATGTTGCAGGAAATGAAAGAAGTGTTAACAAATTTATGTAAGGAAATGGAGATTGTTAGATCTCCAATGGTAAACAGCTTTGGCTGTAAAAGTGCTGCACAATGACATTATTTGTTCTGATGATAACATAGTATTAAAGCATTCTTATTATTTTCAGCAAGTGTTGACTCGACCAGTTGTGAAAGGTGTTGGAGGCAAGATACCTTCCAATGTCAGGCAGACTTACCTGGACCTCCTGGTGGATGAGTATATTAAAATCTCTTCTAGTAATCAAGAGGCCTATGAAAAGGTGTGAACTGTGTGGGTTATTTATAAGCTAACACATTTAAAATTAGGTTCATTTTCACTATTCAGATGATTCAATTGCAATCCTTCAGGACTTAATTTTCACCTGAATTTGCTTTGTTTTATTTGTCAATAAATATTTGATTTATTGAAGGAATGAAGTACCTGTACTGAGGATTTTGATGAAGTACCTATACCTATACCTGTACCTGTACCTGTACCTGTCTGTGGATTTTTGTTGATAGGCAGAAGAAGAAGAGAAAGCTATTTACTCTCGAAGTACAACACGTGCCGTTTATACCAGTCATGTATCAAATACAATCAACAGGCTTCGGAAAGCAGCACATAATAACAGTAAGTTTTATGCATCATTGTAAAGAAATAAAAAACAACATAGGTATGGTTTAAGTTTTTATGGGATAATGGAAATTGTGTAGATAATACCAAAAATTCTATGAACATTGTCAAGGATTTCACAAATTGTGAAGCTACCAGTAAATCTTTCTGTAAACTTCCAAAGCGTGAGTGATATTAACTATGACTATTTCATGAATTAAATATAATAATAATAATAATAATAATAATAATAATAATAATAATAATAATAACGACAACAATGATAATGATAATAATTAGAGTAGATCCAAATTGCATTAAATCTCTCTCGTAACCCACCCAAGCTCTGAGTCATTCTCATTGGCCCAAAAAGGGAAAAGGATGTTGGAGGGGGAACTGCCCAGCCAAGGCCGACAGAGTGCACTGGCAAAAGATATTCTCTTTTGCTTCGGGAGGCAACGAGAGCCACCTATCAATGAGATCTGTATGGACAAACTAACTGGATGTAGGTTCCTTGACCAAATATTAAATATACTCTTCATTTTTTAACTTTTTTTAAAATGCATTACTTTTTCAAATACATTCTTTCCAAAATTGCAACCTACAACAAAATATTGCATGACTTTCCTAAATATGTAATAGCCTCTGTGCTAATGGCGTAAAAAGTTCCTTTAAGGCTGGAAAGGTCAATTCGTAACCTGTAGTGCGAGACAAATTTTGTTTCAAAATTATGAATTTTGGAAATAACATTGGACATTTGTTTATAAAATTTAAATATACAAGAAACATTCATATATATTTTTTTGTAAAAATGTATCTTCAGTGTCTGCACAGTGAGTCGGTGTGTAGATATGGTGAAAAATTTCATGCTGTAACCATGTAGCCTTTAGCATTGAAAAGTTTCTCCAAATATCAATCCGAGCTACAAGGCTACTCCACGATTTCATTCCTCTGCTTTCATCATTAAACAAATACAGTTAGCAAGTCCCTGTTGGCAAAATATATGTATTATGCCACATTAATGGTTTAAAGTATAAGAAGTTTTTTACTTGAACAGAATGCAGAGTTCCATGCATTGGTATTGTCCATATCAGAAGACATTAATGCCTCAATCAGGACTATGGAGTCTCAGAACTTCACTTTCCTTGAAAAGGGGATCCACTTCGTGTAAATGAACATTATATTTTAAAATTTTCAAGCTGGTTTCAATCTCATTCGTTTTCTCATTTCTTCGATCATTTGGGCTGCAGAGAGTGAGGAAGTGCACAGCTGAAATGTAATTGAATTACACAGGCTTCCAGGGCTCGAGTTTGTATTATCTAGGCTATCTGGGTGGAGTTAGGTCTCTGTCATGTTTGGCAAAATGTCAGCCACCGTGTTCTGGCCTTCCTCTGAGCATACTGCTGTGGCACTCCTCAGTATGCTCTGAAGAAGGCCACATGTTGCCGCAAATGTCAGTCACCACAATAGAGAACCGCTCCTCCCGAAAAGCCTAGATAGCCTACTAAGATGTAATTGAAGTTTAATTACGAACTGCATTGCAATTTTTCTCTTTGAAATTGGGATCACAAACATTACAGAGAAAATATGAAAAATGCTTTGCCATGGATGATGCCATGCTGCTTTCATATTAAAGAAAAGGTCAAATGGTGTGTGGTAAGTTCAGGAAGAAAATCAAAGAACACAAAATGTTGAATTAACGGTGCGAGTGTGAAACCACACAGGTGACATTATAGGCAGTGATGAAGATAACGTTGACATGGAAGTGTCGCTACAGTCATTGGACAGCAGTTTGATGAGTATTGGAAATCACATGTTCGAAAAAAAGAAAAAAAATAATTAAAAAAAATAAAGAAGGTAAATACAGTGCATTGCAAAAATGGATAAAGGAGAAAAGGCTATCAAAGAAAAAATGTTATCAAATTGACAATGAACAACTCGGAACATCTAAGAATACTGAGACAGAAATTGTAAGCAGGCAGCTGAAGATCTGTTGCGGGTTGCAGGTTGAAAGAAAAGTTTGAAAGCACAACAGCAAGAAGTAAATAGATAATAATTTTCTACTTCAGTGATGAAGCAGAGTGGCATTTCTTTGGTTCAATCCTTGGAAAGAATGCTTGTAATGGTTTAGGAGGTACCCTGAGAAGGCACATGTTAGCCTTTCATGAGCGTCAGGGAATCTTAACATCTGACCATACATTCCACTACACAAAGGACAGCATGATAAACATGAACTGTGTCTTTGTGACCAAAAAAGTATATAAAGAAACATATCTGGCTGATTGTTTCTCTAAATCTGTTGCTATAGCAGGAACTTCAAAGCTTAATGCATTCTTGTCAACACACCGAGAAATGTTTCTGTCAAAAACATTTTCCATTTCAAAAGAATTTGCAGAGCACAACATCATGAGAAACAGAGAATTTTTCCTTAATTAGGTAAGAAAGCTTGAGCCTCTTACTGAATAAAAACAATTTCATTCAATTCAGTTTAATTGTTATTATTATTGTTATTTTTTGGTCATGAATTGACCATCTCAGGACCAGGCGAACATGCAACCCACTGGGGCTCAGTCGTATTTATCAAGGGTAGGTGCACATGACTTTTATGGGGGGATCAGCATTTTTATGCTAAATCAGTTTTTACACTCAGGGTTGTTAGCCCTGAGGGATGAGGTGAAATTATAATGATGATGAAGGATGAAATGAACAAATAAACATACAGAGACACACAAATGCAACCATGCCCGAGGTGGGACTTAAATCCGTGATCCTTCTGTCCAAAATTACCACGGCACTCTGACCTTACAAATCTCAGCTACCCAGATTGGCTATTGTTGTTGCTGTTGTTGTTATTGTTGCTGTGGTTGTTATTGATGACCACGCTACAAGTTATCTTCCGAGGCCCTAGAGGGATGAACATGTATAATTATAGAGATTGGCTTTTACGGCTGTATCCCTTGATAAGAGTTAAGATTAAGGTTGTTAAGCCTTGAATTATGAATAATGAGGTGATAGGATGATAATGCAGGGTGAAGGGACAATCACAAATATGACTATGCCTAAACGGGACTCAAACCTGCAGCCTCCTCGGCACAGACAAAGGCTGCCACAACTGTCTGCACCTCAGGGCCAGCTCTTTTTATTATTATTATTATTATTATTATTATTATTATTATTATTATTATTATTATTATTATTATTATTATTATTATTGTTGTTGTTGTTGTTGTTGTTGTTATTGTTATTATTAATTATTATTATTATTGTTTGTTTGTTTTTGTTATATTTTACATAATATTTAGATTGTAATTTGTCTACAAGTAATTATGTCAATTGATCTCTGTATAGACCACACTTTGTTTGTGTCCTATTATTTGTTGATTTGATTTGTCACTATAAGTCTTCAACATGCTAATTAAGTACATCTTAATATTCATTTTTGCCTGTTGCCAACTGCCATCTAGTTTTATTTATTTACAATCCGTTAGGTTAGAGAATAAATGGATCATTTTGTTTTCGTTTTGCCTGATGAGTTTTGTCATTACAAGATCTTATGTTGTTAATTATTACAAATCTTCATATTATAAACAGCGGTTAACACAAGATAATAATTTGTAAAAATTGTATAATGCTCCTGTTACTCTCATTCAGTTTCGTTATTGGTTCACGGTATGGACTAATTTTTGATTTTGAGGTCAAGTTAATGTCGACTTCCATTTGCCACAGAAGTTCTATTTGTTTCCTGATTTGTTAATTTAGATAATCATTTTATTTCGCTTTGATTGTTGATTTGTCACTACAAATTTTCAAAATGGTAATTAAGTATAACTTAGTTTTCTTATTAACCAGTTGCCAACTAACATATCTTTTTATTTATTTACAATTTATTTGTTATTCTAGATAATTTAATGATTTTGATTTCTTTCTGCTTGTTGAGTTTCCTTGGAAAAAATCTAAATTCCAATAAAAACAATTCACGTCAGACAGTACTGATGATGAGTGAACTATAATCAACAACGGAAATACAAAAAAGATAAAAAGAAAAAAACAGAACAAAACAAGCGTACAATGTAACACACCCCTCTCTGACAAGTACATAAAGTACTTAGAGAGGGTTTGAAGTGTACTGAATAAGATAAAATAAATGTAATAAATATATTTAAATTTAAAATTTAAACCTTATAAAACCAGAATTTATACCGAAAGTTTATACCGAAAAGGTTAAACAGGATGTATAATGTATGTAAAGTAGTCAAACAAAATTGGTATTCTTTCTTATTGTTTTTTATGGTGATGGTTTTTGTAAACTGTCAAAGTAATTCTTTTGGAAATAAATTATAATAATAATAATAACAATAATAATAATAATAATTTATTATTATTATTATTATTATTATTATTATTATTATTATTATTAATATTATTATAAAAGCAATAATGGTAGGAAATAGTGAGGCGTCATTGCGTCATTTTGTTGGGTTCATTTTTCCAGGAAGCTTTTTCGGTTGCATTGCGGACATCTTCATTGCTACTAAAATACCAACATATCTAAATTACAATTTTATCTCTTGCAGAATATTATTTATGAATTTTAATAAAAATATAATTTAAAAACAGTAGTAAAAATAGGCATATAAAATGCGGGGGGGGGGAGATAAAAAAAAAGAATGCATGGAATAGAAAATATACAAAGTAAGATAACTGCTAAAAAAGATACAAAGTGAGATAATTGTTAAAATAAGAAAATTGATTTGGAAAGTCATCAGCTATTACTCTAAAATGAAATAAAAATAAAACAATTGTGTAGATATATAAATAAATTTATGCAATGTGATTGAAAAAGGTTTCTGGACTTGACAAAACAACATCTTGTATCTATTTCTATAAAAGCAATAACTTCTATTTATGTTTAACATGTGTTGTAATAATAAATAATGAAGTGCAAACAGATAATTTTATAACATTATTCTGAAAACTGAAAACAAATAATATCTTGGGCTAATTTTCCAATCATTTTTGAGTTTAATGGGCTCGTTGTGCATTAGTCCAAAAGTGCTACAAATACATTTCCGCCCAACACTTTTATGTTCCTTGGACAAAGGTTATCCATTCTAAAGCTTATTTCTTTTTTTTTTCTTAAGTGGATTATAGGTAGACAAGTACATTATCATTCATTGTAAATCCCTTGAAAAAAACATTAATTTTGTGTTGTGTTTTGTTGATTCAGGCGCATCAACATCAAGCAAAGGAGATGGAAAAATTGTAAATAGGACAGTGTCGCATACTTCCATGCTAGCTGGGAAAGTGGGCACAAAGGGATCTTGGAGCATTGAAAAGCCGAGGAAGCCACCTGCAAGTAAGCAATATTTCATTACTCTAGAATTTGATGATCTTTGTATGTGATCTCTTGCTTGTGATAAATCTGTAAATAAATAGCAGATATTTTTAATGTGAATTGCCTTTGACCATTTGCTCAGAAAACCAGCCCGACAATGTAAGTTATCTCCCATAGTTTTTTTTTCAGGTTCTTCACAGTTTACACTGGGTCAAAATGTAGGCATAATTACAGAAATAAATTGTCTATTACAGTAAAACTTCATTTATAGTTTTCTGAGGATTGAAGGGGAAAGGTGTATAAGTGAGAAAACCACATGCCTGATAATTATGAAAATCGGAGGGCAAAATAAAACTTGAATTATTTGGCAATACTGTTGTGCTAGAAACATAATTTGCTTATTGTATTATATTCTATTTGCATGTAATATTTCCAGTATAAAACATTCTCAAGAAAGAAAGCTCGTGCCTTTGAAAAGTCTAATCTTTCTTTGCTTTTCTCTGCACATAAAACATAAATCTCCTCTGCCAAATGTGATAACTAGCCCATAATCACCCATGTATTTCAAACAAATAGTACAAATGTTTACCGTGCAATGTTGACAAATGTTACGCAAAGCCATACGAGGCAGTACACAAACATTACACAAAACCTTAGGAACACTAGTGGACACTCGTGCCCTTGCACCTTGTAGTTTTGTCCAGTCTTCACAGTTCCTATTAGGTTACAATGGATGGCTGATAGGTCTTGCATACCAACAAAACTAAACAACCTGAATACTGATCCAAATACACATTCCTTGGGTCCTCTAGGATGATGTAATCATTGTCATTTACTGGCCATATGTTATATACATTATCTGTAATTATACAGACATATGCGCATGAAAGGTACATAAAATGCATATCTGAAATAATTTAACATGGGAGGTATTGGAATTTGGCTGGGACATATAAACAACAGTGTATGAACGTGATAACGATATAAATGGAGTTTTACTTTATGTCCTTATTCTAGAATGTGAACAATAGTATCATTTATACCAACAGAAGTACATTATTGAATGAATAATGCTGCTTTTTTTCCTAATTCCAAAAATGTGTACTGCTAGTGTAGTTTAGCATTCCCAAAGAAAGGCAGTATCTTTCTGTTCACATTAGAATCTACCCCTTTAATGCCTGTAAAATGACATTATAAAGTGATGTGTAGTGATGTAAGCAAAAGGTCAAATTGAATTCATCCTATTAACAAAACAAACTATTGAAATAAACAAAGGCTTTAAGTCTGTGTAGGAGAGAATTTTAAATTTCAAGGCATCAAACAGTAACTGAAACCATTATTCTTTCATTAAATATGTTGCTGGAACTGGAACTGTAGTTTTGGTTTTGGTGTTTAAAAGATCATCATTGTGTGTGACTTGTTAAGCTAGGTTTGCTTTTTAAAAAGCGACTCGCAGTTTAAACAGATGTCTTGTTTTTTTAGAGAGCTGACATTTCATTATTCTTTCATTTATTTTAAAGTATTGAGTGTTTGTTTTTCTAGGAAAGGAAAGGAATTTCTAAAATCTTTGAATTCAAAGTTCTATTGCATTGTCAATTTCTAAATCATTTAATAAAAAATACAGTAAAACTATGAAAATTGAAATTAAGGCAGAAATAGTTTCTTATTGAAAACAAATCTTGTATTAATGAAAACTTTATCTGGATAATGGTTTGATGCCTTATTAAATTCACATTATTTCTTCTTTTGTTTACTCTAGTAATGTAGTAATGTGCTTTTTTCAGGTGTGGTCAATAAATCACTCTATGAATCATTATCACAGTTCATCATGGCTGAAGAACAACTAAAGCAGAATGGTTTTCCCATGAGCCATGATGAGGAGAAAGGTGTTGCAGTGATTCATAATTTCTATAAAAAGCCATTTGTTCCTAAGACCCCTTCACAGCGAATGTGTGCACGGTGCTCCAAGATCTATTATGTAAATCAGCAGGGGCGTGCTGTCAAAGAAGAACTCTGTGTGTATCATTGGGGACGACTCTTCCAGAGCAAAAGTAATTATTGTATAGAAAACTTTACCCATTGTATCAATGCAGAGGTTCTCAAACTTTCTAATGATTGTATGTATGTATGTATGCAGTATGTATGTACTTGGGGCAACAACCTGTGAACAGGCTCAGGCCCACCGGCAACATCCCTGCCTCACAGCAATGGGTTAAGGGGGTACATGCGGTTAGCACGTGAATTTTCTCATCGTCACACAGCAACATATATTGGACATTGCAAGGAAAATGCACACTATAATCATGCCTTACTGGGAATCGAACCTGGGGTCACATAATGGAAAGTGAGCACACTGACCAACAGCTGATTGTACCCCTTACAAATGTCTAAAAATGTAATGCATCCCTTGATGAAGTATTTCTAAATGACAGTTTTAAGTATTATTTGGTTAAATGATTCATGACATTTTTAATTTATTAAAAAATGATGTTAAATCCAAATGAAATTAGTTATTTTACGACCACAGTAAATGGAAGCCTTGTGTAGAATTCAGAGACCTACATATGGTGGTTTGCCAGCCACATGTAGGCCTTTCAGGCCCCCTATCTATTGAAAAAAGAACTTGCTTATCTGACATTCGGTGATTTGGACAGGTGTTGATATCAATAATTGGTCTTGAAGATACTAATTGAGATGTACAAGGTGGTCTCATGAGTAAGAAAGTCAAGAGTACCTACAATCATCAATACAAACTTCTCTGTAGGTCCCACAGGCCTACATGCGATAGTGAGAATTTCTTTATATTGTTTAGTCTGACAGATTCTTCTGGGATGTTTAAGTCATGAAATTCTATTACAGCATTTTATTTGTATAATATAAACACAAATGTCAATTAACATCAAATTCACGAAATAACTTATTTGATGAAGTACAAAAGGCAATAATGTGTGAATCCCAAGAGAAGTACATAAATTTCTCAATATTATATTGCGTACTCACTGTAAGTTAACCTAACCTCAAAAATGTGTAATTTCTAAATGGATGATTCTAGCAAGAAGCTGCTTTAGAGTGATGTGAACAAAGAATCATTTCTTTTATTAGTTTATTTGTAAATGTAGTGTTAATGTAGGTGGAGTTTCCGCTCCCAAGCTACTAGTAGCTTGCAGGTGGGTTTTTGGTAGATTGTAGTAATTTGTGTAGATTGCAGGATTGGCTAACCAGGAGTTGCTCCACTAAGCACAGAGAGATGACTCGCGAAAACGACTCTTGCTTTCTTTCACGTAACTGTCTCCGTCAGTCCCGTAGTTGAGTCTGACCACGAGGTTATGAATTTCGTGTGTATTAGTTCCTAATTTTGGTCCTGGTTAGTCTAAAAGTGAAGGCAATGTTCAGCTGTACACATATAGAATGTGGGAGGTTTCTTTTTCGAATATGAAGTGTTAATTTGAAAAAAAGCACTCAAATAGTTGGACAGGTAAACATTGCACAATCGAAATGAAGTGGCAGCCACTACCTGCTCTCCAATCATTAAAAAACTTAATGACCAAAAAGAATGACCTCCATCTCATGAAAATTAATGTCTGGTGAAATTTGTTCTTTCATTTCAAATTGGAAAGAAATGTCGAACATATTTATAATAAGTACAATGAACTGAACGGGACCCTTCTATACAAGGATGTGACGCCACGCCGGGCCGGGGGATAGCGGCCTAGGGGGGGGGGGAGGAATGACGTTGGTTAGAAACGGGTTTATGACTGACGATCACACGGTAATTAGAATTAATAACATTGCAATACCTTTTATGGTGAAAAGCATTATTCACTAAAATTAAATTAAGGTGGAGTTTGAATTTTATATAATTGTACATAAAATATTGAATCGAAGTTGAGTTTAAAGTTCGTGGTTTTAGCAATGAACCTTACCATTTTAATTTGTCTCGGAACGTGTCTTGAACACTTGTTTGGCGTTGAGCGCTTTGCTTGCAGTAATCCTCCGTTACTGAATAATTACTACATTTGCCAAGTTTCGTCGCAGTCAGTGCGTTTGTTATCCCTTCGGCCAGGGGGTCGGCGCCGTTATATCCTAGCCGGTCACTCAGCGAGGAACCCAGGAGTCGCGAATTCGCTTCACCTCCCTCCGTGACTTCACAGAGCGTAGTAAACGAGTTCGGCTAGCGTCGCCGCCAATTGTAAGCAGTCCGCCCTCACCGTTGAGAGATGGTGCGCTAGAGCGGGGCGCTGATGCGGCCCCGTCACTAGACCGAGGAAGAGGACCAATTGCTCGAAGCCAAGGCAGTGCAGTTAATTCATCGGCAATCGAACCGGAAACGCGTGATTGTTAAGAAGCACTTGTCAAAGACAAAAACTGCATGTCGAAAACAAGCCGACTTGCCGAGGGCAGCGTTGCCACGTACGCGAGAAGAGAATTCAATGAGGAATCGCGCTGGTCTCTTAATGAGCGGGTCCGTGTGGCCGCAAGGTACGATGCCGTCGTGCCCTTAGCAGCAATGTCCCGAGGACGTTCCCGGGGGCGGCGCTTGGAGGTGGGGCGGTACAAATACGCTCAGTACCCACGCGAAACAGCTTGGGCGCTCCGCCACTTCCACGCTCCGACGCCGCATGGCAGTCGCTACCTTGCCCGGCGATATCCTTGCACTTCGGGACACTGAAGGTGGACGAGCTAGGCTCCTTTTGCTCTCCGAGTCCTAAAAAGGGTTGGTTCTGTCGCGAAGATCGCGGATGTTCCTGCGCGACCTTCCTCTTCGGCGGCTGGAGCGATGGAAGCGCTTTGCTGTCAGGATGTGGCCTTCGGCTGCGCGGTAGCGCCGGCGGGCCCTTTTTATGGCGAGATGGAACATTTTGGAAAAACGAAGCAACTCGAATTTTTTCAACGATTGTAATTTAGTGAAAGATGGAAAACCCATTGTCACTGATATTTAGAAATGCTAAAATTGGCCTTTTTGTGACCTAGATGCTCTAAACTTTTGGTTTTATTGCCCCAGAAGCCAAAAATTAAAGAAAAGTAACAAAACAAATTATTTTTGTGCATAATGTAAAGTTTGAGTTATTTTACATATGCGTTTTACACAATATGACATTATGTAAATTATATATAGTGCAGTTAGTTTGTAATACGTTATTGGATTAGTACACATTTTGAAAACTCTCTCCTAACATCACTCCTTTTCAAATTTATATGAATGCAATAAAGTAACGTTATAAATGAGTTGCATGTGCTATATTATTGTATAACAGCCCTATAAATTTATAAAAGAACCAAAATTAATTTTGGAAACAAATCTCGAAAGCAGTTTTTAAGTTGGCAATGAAATTGGTATTGTAGCATCTGCTGCACAGCTCGCAGCAGCATGGCATACAGCGGGTGGCGTGGACACTGGGACGTGTGTGGAATGCATGACAATAGGCAGGAAGTGGCTGTGGGCGAGCCCAAGGGGTGCAGTTTCAGTGGGTACGTGCCATCTTTGCACCAGATGTGTACACCAGATGTGTGCACAAGATCAGGGGGTGGCAATGTGGTCACAGCGAGGCTATAAAGACAGGTGGGCCGTGAAAAGTGTCAGCATTGTTCTTCAACTTTTGTCACGAGAGAGTCGTGAGCACACCAGTGTGTGTGGGAGGTTGCAAGCTTGTGGTTTTTGAGCGTATGAGGCTGACAGTGCATATGGTAGTTAGTGGATGCTAACGGGGGGCAAATGCTCCTGTATATATATGTAAATAAACTGTGTATATACCAAAGCCATCTTGTCTGTGATTTGTCCAACCCATGACGTCACAGTATTGTGAATCCATGCACCACAGGGATGGGCAGCAAAGCCAGGCAGTGAGGAAGGGTGTGGAGGACAAACTGGGTCTTAAAATGCCAATTTATGAATGTTTTACATTGGAAAAGATTGTTTGTACTGCTGATGTACAATAAAGCACATTACACTGAGGCAACAAAGTTTTAACTACACTTTCTATTGCACTACACTTGCTCATGGAGTATTTATGCACTGAATAAAGAGCAAAAATACAAAGCATTGAGATGTGTAAGTAAAGGGAACCTCATGCTGAAGAGTTAGTGTTCTCATTGCTTTTCCACCGAAGTGAAACTTAAATAAAAATGATTAATAAACAAAAGTTATGTCTTGTGCTTCATTGTCATTAAGCTTAATCTTATGAAAATCAAAATCAGTGTATCTGTATTTTTGAATAAATAAATAATCAGTTTTATTGTTGAATGTAACTTCAAATATAATTTTTTAGTCTTATGTTAATTAAAATAAAGAAATGAAAGATCTTCCCGTCATTTCTCATCTAATGCTTTTATTACAAAAATTATTTTAATTATATTATTTATTATTATTTATTTATATTAATTTTTTTATTGAACTAAAAATTTAACATGTCTATGGTTAATAATTGATTTTGTGTGTCTTGCAGCAAGGGGTGGTTGGGAAGCTAGGTACAATTGCTGCCAAGGTCATGGAGATGCTATTGGCTGTTCTGTTGGCAACTGTCATGTTTCGGACAACTTTGACCCTAACAATCTTCGAGGGTTTGTAAAAACTTTGCCAAAAGAAAAAGCACCACCTGATGGTGACTATGGTGTCTATGCCTTAGATTGTGAAATGTGTTACACGACTGTGGGTCTAGAATTAACAAGGGTCACTGTCATTGGAAGTGACCTGAGTGTTGTATATGAAAGCCTTGTGAAACCTGAAAGCACTATACTTGATTATAATACTAGGTAAGTGGACAAAAAGTTTGATTCAGAATATTTGTTTCATAATATCTTTCGTGGTCTCAGATAATTTACATTATATTTAAATTTCTGCATGTAATTGTCATGCCTTAAGGCAACTCCACATGCAGCATTCGGCGAATCTCGAGCAATTGCTCGTGGAATACCGAGTAGTGTGGGCGAGTTGCTTGCGATTCACAGATTCACGGAGTGCCGAACATTTGGTATTTGCCCTTCCTACTGCGTGTCAGCCTTTTGGACACATCAAAGGGAGCGAACATTCTCTGAACACATCAGCTGTTCGGGATTGGGCGAGTAGTAGCTCGCTGCTCGGCGAATGCCGAATGTGTGGAGCCGCCTTTACATGAATTCATTTGCCTTAATATTGTGTAAATCTAAAATTTATTAAGGCTTCTAAAAAGGAAGTGTGATGTAGAAGTGCGTGATGTTTCTGAAACTATTTGCAAAACTGATTTTTAAATCCAGTAATTGTTTTTTTTTGAAAGAGAATGGTGCCTTGCTTAACTTTTTCTATGTACTGTGTGTGAGGAAGAAATTATTAATGCCTAAGAAAGGATGTAAAAACAATTATTTCAGTTGTAATTGCAGCCTTTTGTTTTTGCTCTTTGCGGCTTTTGTTCTTGGTTGTTTCTTGCTTGTTACAGTAGGGTAACCAGATAACCTCTTTTATCCAGACATGTCCTCCTTTTTATTCTTCGCCTAGGTTCCAGGTGGATTCCTTAAAACTCACAAATGTCCTCCTTTTTGTAACCTGCTTGTTTAAGAGTACGATATTTTGAAATTATGTGTTTTGACCTGTGATATGACTAATATGCCTGTAGGTGGTATCACCATGATTGGAATATTCTCTCTCTGTGCAAATTGAGAGGTACCCTGATTCTGTCTGAACTTGTTCTTAGTAGTTTTGTGAACAGCTGATTATTCAAGAAAGGAAACACATGATTTTTGTTTTCCTAAACAATTATTACTAAAGGTATATCGTGATAGTTTAAAATGCCAAAGAGGAAATGAAAGGTTAACGATGCCTTAGCCAGCAATTATCTTACATTCAAAGTGGGAAGGAAGGAATCTGAAAGTAAAGTTTGTGTAGCTGGAACCTATGTCTCTATTTCAAATGAAGGTGTGTTAGTTTTTGCACGTATCAGTACTTTACATCTACCATAGTACTTCCATACAATATATCATTTACATGCAAAATTTCACATATTATGTTGTTATTTAAATTTTAATGGACATTCCTCTTTTTTCACCAAATTATCCTCTTTTAATCGATATGGATCTGGTCACCCTAAGTTACAATAATTAGAGAATTAGGTAGTTATAAATAGGGGAATCCCCATCAAAGCATGGTACTAGAAGTGAGGTTATTGGTGACACCCAAAACTACAAAATTGTCGGAAATGAGTTTGAAGATACCAATCTTTTCAGCACCAGAAGTTAAGATAGAAGCAACCAATGTCGACAAGATGTTAGATTAACTTTATTAGTTTTTAATTTTTTGATTATCTATGAATTTTATTTTTGGTACTTCCAGGTTTAGTGGCATCAAAGAAGAAGACCTTGAAAATGTAACTACAAATATTTATGAGGTGCAATCTGTTCTCCTTAGTTTTATAAATGATAAGACTATTCTCGTTGGTCACAGTTTGGAAAGTGACTTCAAGGCTTTAAAGGTATTTATTGATTTTTTCACTGAATGAAGAGTATAAAAAATGCATGTTGAGTCGGTCACTTTGAGTTTATTTGAAATGGCACAATTTGTTTTGAGAGTCTTGTTTGCATGCAACACTCACAAAGAGTATAACTGGGTTTACATGTATTAGCTGCCCCTAAAGGAAAGCAAAACAATATGCAAAAAATGTCCCCAAAGATTTTGGATCAACTCTGGGTAGAATATGTTTGGGGAACTTCATATTTCCAAAATTATTGAAAATATTCCTGCAATTATTTTTGCTTTTTATTAGTGTTTACAAAGCCATTCCCATCTGTTTGTTGGTAAAACTTTTATACTAGGTGTGTAGTGGAAAAATAAATAAATTGAAGAAAAAACAATGATTTTTTTATTAAATTGGGGAGCAAGGGGTGGAGTCTAAATGTTTGAAAATATTAGTTTTTCTTGATCTGTGATATTCCACATGGACCCAGTTAAACATGTTTGGGGTTATTTTAAAATTTTCTTATTCTGCTATCATAATCTGCAGTAGCCATATAGTTGGGGAAAATGTCTCAAGAAACACACGTTTGTCAAATTTGAACTGCCAAGGCCACAAATCCATTGCTTCTTTTTAGTTAAAAGTGAAATTGAAAACAATTTTTATCCTCCTTAATTCTTCAGATGTGTAAAACTAACTTTTCTCTTTTTAATTAATTTCATATAGTCAAGGTGGGTTTTATTTTATTTTATTTTATTTTGTTTTGTTTTGTATAGAAGGTATTATTTTAAACAAAAAATTGAAAACAATTGCTTTTCTGGCAGAAGTACTTTTGGCACCTGAGTGGTAAAAATATTTCACTACTGTGCATTTGTCCAAATGGATTTTTGCAATAATTGGTGCTGTAAAATTTCTTAAGAAGCAGTATAGTACAGGTAAACCTTGTTATCGTATATTGTAGAAGAAAATACCTTTCTAATTGTAAGGTATGAGCAATGAAATGAGGCAAATCTTGTTTCAATTCATGACAGTAATAACTAATGGAAGTTGAATTTTGTAATGTAGGAAGCAAAGATTTGTTGTGTGGTATTATGAATTATCTTCCAGTCTCCCTAGTCAGAGATACTTTTTATTGAGAGACATATTTGCAGAAATTGTGTTGTGAAAGTTTGTGTTCTGAATCTTTTTATGAAACATTTAACCTCCCATTGTGACAGGCATGATATGGTACAATATCCTGGAAATAATCTTTGTAAAATATACTGAATTGTAGGTTTCAGAAAGGTTTACATAATTACGATAAGTAAAAGTCATCAGCTCAACATCACTATAAGGTTTTCCATCTTTAAATAAACCATCTGCAGTTCCAGGTTGAGCAGAGTACTTGGTCCTTCATGAATTATTTGGTGCAACAAAAGTATGAATTATTGCATTTTGAAGTTTTCTGCTAAGATAATGATATTTTAATTATTTCACATTAATTTCATAATTGCATGGAATGATGAGAGAAAAGAAAGATGTGGTTTGAGAATGAGATTTTAGGCAGACAGAACAGAGAAAGAATAGATGCAGCATTGAAATTTTATATTGTCATATTTCATAAATTTAGAACACTAATAGAATATTGTCGATTTAATTGGGTCTTATGATACTGCTGTGTGAGAAAGAGGTGTATTTTCAGTGTAAGGTGTCCGCACAACTGGGAAAAATCAAGGAATTTCATTGATCTGGAAAAATCAAAATTTTTAGGTTAATTTTTAGAATTTAAGGAGATGATTAAGATAGTAGATGCTATTTCTTAGAAACATTGTAGCATTACATTTTGGTGCAATGTTAATTTGTTTAAATATTGTCAATTCTGTGTGCCTTTTGCATTCCATAACCAGAACTGGTAAATTAGTAGGCCAAGCTTTGGTTTATTTAAAATTTTCTTTGAATTGTGTGAAAGTGTGAGAAGAAGAAAAAAAAATACACTAGAAAACCAGGAAAAGGTAGGGAAATTTAGTTCCAGAAAGATAGTGGCCACCATGGGGTGGTTTGTAAAGGGAAAATACAGATGCATATTTCAGTAAAATAGAGAAAGCATTATCTTGAAACAACTATTATTTCTAATGTAAATGACTTTAACTATAACATACAAAACAGAGAATATGAAGAAGTAATGAGGAATGTTAATTTGCTCTTCCCGCCTTTGTGATATTATTTGATGCCTCAAGAGGCATTAGCAAAATATTTTTAAAAATCCAATAGGTAGCGTTCAATCTCAACTCAAGGTGACAAAAAAACAACAACAAACTACTTCCAGTTGCTTAGCAGGTCTTTTGAGGTTCATGTGAAGGTGCCTTGTCAGATTTGGAAAAAGACGTATCTAAAGCAATGAGGAAAATACAGGAAGGAAGAATGTGTCCTCTGAAATCACTGATTGTGAATTGACTTTGTCTTCCATCTTGCATTGTTCTGTACTGGGCTTTATGGGACAAAGTTGTATTGCTACTTCTAACTCTCTTCCTCACCTTTAACCATAAATAGTTGATTAATGAGAGTTCCAACTATGCAAGGTTAGTAACTTACGAAAACTAGACATTTTTACTCCTACATATTCGAAACCTAATTTGCATCGGTAAGCAAACTGCAGATTTGAATTTTGTTGTATTGCTAAGAAAAAAAATAATCCCTGGCTCTTCTCATACCAAAACTAGCAGTAAGAGATCTCAACAAAAATATGCACATAGTGAAGCTTCACGTATGTCCAGGAGCTCAGACAGGGGTATTATTATTATTATTAACTTGATTGGCCACATTGGACCACTTGAGTCGTTCCACTTCACTTTTTACTGTTCATGGTCGACTGTCGAAGGTTTTCACCTTGAGGTGAGGATAAATCCTCGAGTTACAATTCTGAATGTTATTCAGAAAGGTAATAATGAGAGATGGAGGATGATGGATCATAGGGGGTGGAAGGACGAACACAATACAACCATGCCCGAGACGGGGCTCGAACCCGCGATCTTTCGGTACGAGATCGCTACGGCACTACTGCCTTAGCGATCTCGGCCACCGGATCGGCTAGACAGGGGTATATGTACATGATATTGCATGATACTTGCAATGAGCTGCATGAAAGCTGACAGAATTTGAAAGAATTCTGAATGTGTAGCAGAATTAACTTAATTTAGTGTTCAATTTATTTATTTTGACATTTCATTTGAGGTTTGACAGAATTGACATACCCAGACATTTTTTTTAACTTTGACATCAGCTAATTGCATATTGTTATTTTTCTTTGGTACATGAGATTGACAGTTTGAAATGCAAAAATGTTTTGAAACTGTGTTTCTTCATTAATTATACATTTGTTATTACGAAGCCAATTTAAAATTTCTGAAACTGTGTATTTAGTTTTGATTTTTTTGCAATGAACATGCGTATCATCAGAAAAATGAATGTTCTTTCATTTCCAGTGGACAAGGGCATATCATTTACATATAAAAGAGAGAGGATCAAACCATGTGGACCTCATGCGCTATTGACAAAGAAATGGAAAGATGAGTAAATAATATTCTTTTATGACAGAATATGTCTACTCTATTTAATGGATGTTTAAGGTTTGAGGATATCCAATCTAGGGCAATACCATGCCATATGAAGGTAATTTTGAGAGCAAAATGATATGCCCAATGATGTCAAAAGGCTTTTGAAAGTCCTATAAATATTCCAGTAGGTGCTTCATTTTGATTCATTGGTGACACACCATCTTCTAAGAAAGTAAAAAATTGTTGTTTCCGTTTATTTTGATTAACTAATTCCATGTTGAGAATTTGAAAACATGTATTTCCTAGGGTATGTTTCCATTCATAAATAGAAAATTACTAATTTTGAGAACACTGACAAAAAGAGAAATTTTCAGATAATTTTGTTTGTAATCTTTGTTGCCATTTTTTAAAAGTAGCTTAACTTTTGCTGGTTTGAAAAAAATTGAAATTTTCCTGTGCATAAAGAAGTATTGAAAATATGACAAGGTAAAGAGTGGGTTTGTTTACATGATGTTCTAATTCGGTGTGTTATCCAAGTCTTGGTTTTCCATAAAATCTTTCATTTACTTGTTTTAAGAGGAAAGAACGTGTTAACGTGAAATGAAACTTTGAGAAAAATAAACTACATTCGTCGTTTGAGTTATCAGCGATTCAAACTACATCTCATGATTCATGTGGCAGGTAGTTGGTAAATAATTTTGACGCGCGGCGATGGTGTAACGGTTAGCGTTTCGGACTGTTGTACCCCAGCTAGCGGATTCAAACCCGATCGAAGCAGGGCGAAAAAATCCTTCGTACGCCTTCCTTCGGAGGGGAAGTAAAGCCGGCTGTCCCATGTTAGTAAATTTACTTGCATGTAAAAGATCCTCAAGCCTAAATGACGCCTCTGAGCTAAATTCAAATCGCCTGTTTCTCGCCCAAGAAATACCTCCTTTCTCTGCTAGTTGATGAAAGGAGCGTAGCGAAATTTGCATGGTCAGACGGAAGAGCGGGCCTGATGGCCCGAGTCTCGCCACGTACAATAAGGCAAATTCCATTCCATTAAATTCCATTCAATTCAATCCCTGAAAATTATCTTTTCATCTACTACCTCTTGTACCCTATACTTCAGGGTATCAATATTTTCCATAGCTTTAGACAGGGACTTCCTTCACACTTATCGGATTGTTTTTCAGCACATGCTTCTGTATCGCCCTAAGGCTTTGATTCAATTCACCAGGATCTTTCCTTGAAATTCCACCAGTTGTTGCATAGTTCCCCATTTTTCTATTATGAGGTTAGCTGCTGTTTCCTTACTTCCTGCTAAAAATTCTGATTTATTTCCCTCCATAGGTCCCCGCTGGCCCCATAGTCCACTTTGCGTCCAATTTACGGCTGTTTCTGATTTATTTTCCTTCCCAGGTCCCCGCCGGCCCCATGGTCCACTTTGCGGCGATATGGGGGGGGGATCCTTTGCTGCTTCGATTTTCTAGCAAAGGTATGTCATGTACTCTTGTATCTCAATCTGGCCGAGAGATCGTGTCCGGGGCATTGCAGTAATTGGGTGTCGACGGTCGGTGGCTGTTTGCTCACCATCGATGGCCGGTACTGGGGATCCGACCCCCCTGCACCGTAAGGCTCTATCCTCAACGACCTGCCATATAACCTGCCATATATATATACACCTCGAACCAAGTCTAGAAGTTTCCTTTAACACTTGACTTTAATATAATAAAACAACTTTTTCTGTTCTATGCAGAGCTAAGAGCCCAAAATTGTTCATTTCTTTCTTTTTGTCTACCAATGATATTTTTGTTATGTTAATTCTGGTGCTGCTATTACATTGGAAAATTTCATTCCAATTTTTTAATAGTTTTATTTTTTTAAATTCTATGAATAGATCCACACATTATTTGATATTTATTTAGTTTATTTTGCGTATCATTTTGTTTCTTAGCTGATGTTACAGCCTAAGAAATTAAAATGTGACACCTGTTCTTTATCTGAAGATTTGTAACAGGGCAATTCTCTGGAAAGTGAAACCAAGATATAAAATTTTAGATTTGAACAAAATTCTTAATCATAAATTCCTAATTAATTGGCAAAAACTTAATGATTTCACAATTGTATATTGCTTTACGCATAACTTGTCTTCTAACAAGAGATTTAACTTGACCACCAATACTGTCACCGATTCCTTTTCTATGTGAAAATGCAAAGTACCTTCAAATGAATGTCATTAAATTTGTCACTGAGCTGTTTCAAAAATTCAGCCATAAATCTGTTTTTAAATTCAGAATATGGTCCATCAGACCATATGACTTCATGAACCTCTGCAAGTGATTCTGCACTTTGTTCTATAATGTCATACAGTTTTGTAAGAAAAGCCAATGCAGTATTTTTTAAAAAAAACTTTGAATCTGAACATATGATATGTTCGGCATTTTCCTTTAAATGTAGAAGCTGCAGTGAATAATGTTACTTTCCCTGCTCCATAGAGCACTCTGTACTTCATTTTGATATTCACAACTGTAGTTCATTGCAAAATCTATCTGCAATGTGCGTGTCATTTCTTTGTCCAGGTTGAACTTCTGTGATTGAATTATTTTGGTGTTAATATGATGCACCGTGTTTTTTCAACAATCATTAACCTTTTCTAGTAATTCACCAGCACATCCTTTTTTCACAAAACATTGGAGTCTATTTTGATAGGTTTTTTCCACTCTTTCCATGTAATGGATATAGCAATTTCGCATTCAGTGGTCACTTTAGACCCAGTGCAACATTTATTGCATTGTCCTTTCCAGCATTGAGTGTTCATTACATTGTTGTAAAGAATGTTTTCCCAAAATGTGCTGGATTCACATTTATAATTTTAGAGGGTCTAATTTTAAAAAAAGTTCTCACATGTCTTCCATTTACACAGATCAGTAGCTGTATCATGCAAGAGAACAACATTGCTGGGACAAAGTTTGCAAAATGTGGAAAATCCAACTTTGAGTTTGTGAAATTGATCTCAAAACAACTAATCAGCTTCCTTTAGGGAAACTGTCAAAAAGTACTTTCCAGCCCTCCCTACAAAAGTCTCATCCTTCATACCAGGGGCAGTGTATACAAGGTCAGGTTTATAATAAAATTGAAGAATTTCAACTTGTGCATTAGGTCTAGAACTAAGAGTTGATTTTTGATGCTTCATCAAATTCAAACCTACTTCTTTTACAAGTTTAGCCATTATTGCTTTCTTTCTTGAAAGAGATTTAGTTAGAGAATTAATGGACATTTTAAAAGTTTTGCCAAATGCCTGAGGGGAGCGATTAAGTTCTTACTGGTGTAGAAGGTCCTTTATCATTTCCACTGATGTTATTGATTAGCTTCTTTCTACATTCCGCTTTTCTTAATCTCTCTTTTCTCCTGTACATTTCGAGTGGACTGAATCTGCTTTTCTCATCTCCTTTTCTTTCTATCCTTTCTCTGGCATTATCCACTTATTTTTCTCTATTTACTTATCTGCATGATTTTCCCTGTTTAGCTCTTTCCCTAGATTTCTTCTTGCTCACTTTTGCCTTGATAATCTGAAATTAGGAACTATTATTTATTAGCAAGGACTATTTTAAGGTTCTTTTTAAGAATACTAAGAATTAAATTAATATTTTTACCTTTTCAAACTTACTTATTGCTCAAATTTGCTATTAACATTGAAAATGATCACACACAATTTGAAATTATCACAAATCCACACAAAAATAATTGGAAACTGCAGATTTATTTTGTCATGTGATTTTAACATATGGGTAACTTCACAGAAAAAATGTCTATCTGCCACTTTTCAAATGTCCTGTGAATCACAAACAAAACAAATAATAACAAATTTAATTCGATAATGACAGTTGTTTAGTGCATTGGCATAAACTATGAATATACTTAATATTTTTGTTCCAAAAATGTAAGAATCTTTTTTATAATTCACAGAAAAAAAAAAAATTTGAACCAATGTGAAAAATAGTGAATTGTATGTATCCCATACATCACACAGAGAATTGCCCAACAATTTTTGAGCATATATAGGATATTTCCTTTTAAAAATCATAACTTTTGTCTTAACAGATTGTTTAAAGTCGTAGCGCTCACATATTTGGTTTAAGTGGTGTATACATTTTTGCAAATCATTTTCTGTTTTCTGCATAATTATTTGATCATCTGCAAACATATTTATTGCATTTGTTTTGTGGGTTTAGCTATATTCTTGGCTTTATTTCATTTTTCCATTGTCTTATGAGATCTATACATTAAATAAAGTGCACTCTTGTCAGTCCTTCATTAATTTTGTATGTATCTGTTTTGTTAATCTTGTATTCATTATAATTTGTGTATATTTATAAAGGCTTTTTATTACATTTATTAAATGTATTGGTATCCTCTCTTCTCAGTAATATTCCATAATACTTTTCTGTTAACTCATTCAAATGCTTTTTTGTAGTCAACAAAATTTATGAGAGTCTCAAAGTTTAATTCTCTTCTTTTCTCTACGAATTGTCATATTATTCTTATGTCATCTTGTTATGATCTTCCTTTCCTGAAGCACTTTTGTTGAACTGTTAACAAAGTAACCACAATTTTCTTTAGTAGATTGATAATAATCCTCGCGTACAACTTATAGGTTGTGTTAAGTTGGCTTATTCCCCAATTGTTCTCACATAAGTTTCTTTTTCTTTTTTTTTTATCTAGTGATATAACCCCTACAGTTTCCCATTCAGTTGGTGTTTCTTGGTATTTCCAGCATACATTTATCAGTTGTACGAGTCTGGAAAAATTCTAGAATTCCCCCATATTTGATCAGTTCTGTATTTTCTCAGTATATACCTGGTGCTTTTCTATTTTTCATTTGGTGTAAAATTTCTTGTAATTCTTTAAGAGTTATATTATCTCCTTGGTAAATATCACCTCCATCAAATTCATTTTTGGAGTTGTTTATCGTTTCAGGTCCACATTCCAATTGTTTTACCCATAGATTTGTATAGTGATTTATTCACTCCTCTTTGTCGATAGTGTGGAGATGTACTGTATCTCTTTCTGTTTCATTTAATTGTTTCAAAAGTTAAAAAGCTATTATGGTCTACCATGTATGTTGTTTTCTATGTTTGATATTAATTTATCTCAAGATTTTTGTTGGGCTTGTCTTACTATATTACTACCATAATTACATTTATCTTCATATTTTGATGCAGATTCTTCCGTTTTCTTTTGTCAATATTCTTTCTGCTTTTTCTTTTCCTTTATGGCAATCTCAATTTCCACATTCCATATTCTTAGTCCAGTCTTTTTCCTAAATTTGCCTACAGCCTTCGTTGCAGCTTTCATTATGCTATTTTTTATATTGTTCCATTCATCATTTCAGTTTTCAGAAGTATCTTTATTTTGTAAATATTGTTTTAATATTTGTTGGTACAGATATTTTTCTGATTCATCCTTCAGTAGATATGAAGTACTTCAGAGACTTCTTAATTTTGTTTGATATCGATTATTCTCCTTTTTCCATCTGGTGAAGAAATTCAATTTTCGCTTGTACCAGAAAGTGATCTGAGTTAACATCACTTCCTCAATACACATCTTGCACAAACTTTGCTAACTTATTATTGGCAATTGCAGAATAAATAATGAATTAATATCCTCTCTTTCAATCAGTATACTTACAGATATCTTTCTTGTGAAAGAAACTGTTGGTTATTGGTGGTTTTGTCCATTAAATGAGCAAAATTGGATTAAATCATGCCCATTATTATTTAAGGTTGTTTTGCCACAAGTCCTTACTACCTCGGGAATATGCGTGTTACCAATCCTAGCATTGAAGTCACCAGTCAGTAGTAGATAATCACTTTTTACAACTTCATTGATTTCCTTTTGTAATTGCTAATAAAATATTTTGATCTTTTGCTTTTCCCCCCTCTTCTGATGCATATATTCTCATTGTTAAATAACCTCTACGAAGTTTAAATCAAAACTACTGAAATTCGTTCATTTATGTAGGTATAGGTATACATTTTAATTCACCATTTTATCAATTACAATTGCAACCCCCATTTTAGCTCTAATATTTTGTTCTACTCTACTATAAACCATAATGTAATTGTCTAATTAATTTGCTTCTTTTAATTTTCTTTTAAGTTTCTGTTAAAGCAGCAATTTTTATTCCATTTTCTTTGAATTCATAATTTAATATATTTTCTTTCATTCTTTAACCTCATATGTTCCACGTTGCAAATTTGATCTTTTCCAAAATTCTGAATAATGTATCCCTTTTTTCTTTGCATAAATTGTCTTTGTAAGTCTTCTTGTGGAACTCTCTAAGATTCGTCTCGTTATGACAAATGGAGCGATCCAGTATATGGTCGACTAATCTGACTGCCTACGGAAACCGTGCAGATACAGCTGGGTGGTGGGGATGTTACCTTTCAACCTCTCAACTTGCTTGCTTTGTTTAGGGTAAGCTTCCATAGAACAGTTGCATTTGTTGCTAAAGAGCCTGATCTATCCTTTGAATTACCTCTTCTGTCATCTTCGCCTTCTTGAAGACATTAACTTGATCAGATGAAACATGTAACAATAAACAATCTTCACATACTACTACTATCTATATTTTAGGGTTTGAAACTAATGTACCTACATTATGACCAGAAGACCCAGCTGCATCAATCTCAATAATATTGGAATCTCCATCATAATTTTAACCAAGATGAGACCTACCTGCTGTCATTAACTTCATGTTAGAATTGACAATGTAATATTGAATAGGTCTCTCCGAAGTAGTGTTTCCTTTTCATAAATCCAACAAAATCCTCCCTCTGACAAATACCATTTTCTAAATCAGCAAAATTATGAAATAGTGAAACTTTAAAGCAGCTCCAGAACTATTCTCCTAAAAACTTGACCTTGGCCATATACACAGCTTTGTTTGATTGTTGCCCTGTAATCTAAGCTACATACTAGAGTTAAGATAGTAAGTGTTGTTGCCAAGAGAGAGTAGTTGTATCTATATTATGCTAAGGCATTAAGTGGTAACCGCCTTAGATACCACTTAAAATGCGAAGTATTTTACACTTATCACTAAGTAATCTTAGTAAACTACATTAAAAGAGCAGGTACCACTTTACTCAAAAAGCTTTTTTAATATTTCCCATCAACATATGATTATTGAACCTTAGCAATATGTAGAACAAAATTACAGGCAACTACCTGGTAACATCAACTCAATTTTATGGAAAAATGCAGATACAACTTTTGTGCTTAGCAAGGCAGTGTAAAGGATTTTTTTGAACTTTGATTTATGGTTTTTAGAATTTCTGAGGGTGATGTTTTAGTGATACGTAGGGAATTCAGGAGTTTGCATTTGGTGTGGGATAATTGACTGCATATTTATCTGTAGTTCCTTAATGATTTTTGCATCAATTTTGAGTTTGAGAATTTGCACTCTGTTGTCTGTTTATTATCATTTATTTGTCTATTATCATTTGCTCAATGGTGGGACTACTTCTTTTAGATAGGTATTCTGATAGGTTGATTTTTTGAATAGTTTATATGTAGATGCGTTTAAGTAAATTTTTGAATAGCTTTTCATTTTTTTCATTTTTTTTTTTTTTTTTTTTTTTTTTTTTTTTTTTTTTTTTTTTTTTTTTTTTTTTATTAAGAAAACTTTTATGAGTCCTGGGTATGTACATAAAATCCATGTTCTTTGTTTTGGTATATCTACAGTAGAGGTTTCAAACACTTTATCTATTGAAAGAGAGACCGTTACTGTGATCAACACAGTGAATATGCCTTTTATCCAAGATGCAAAAATCATCATAAGCATGATGTGATTTGCCTACATGAGCCACCAGCTAGAGTGGAACCTGGAATGTGTGCTATTTGTTGTTGAGTCTTGTGGGACTTGTGCCGGTAATATTTCTAGATCAGTGAGCTTATTTCTTAATGACTGAACATTTTGATGTAGTACATATAGAATTTGCTTTTGTGTGTTGTAAGCTTTCTTTTAAATGTAGTTGCTACAGATAATACATGTGATGTGGTCTGCAGGTGCAAAGAAGTAGTACTTTGGATGGGAATTTGGATTAGGTTTGGAAGTTGGAGCAGATGTGGTCAATGAAAAAGGATTATAAAATGTAGGTGGAGTGGGAATGTAGGTGGGGATGGAGGTGGTAGTAGGAGTAGATGATGGAATTAGTGGGGATGAGATGGGAAACAGCAACGATGGAAAAAAGGTCAACACTTGTGTTAACATGGTGCCAATCTGATGGCTAACATGATTTGCCGACCTGATTTAGATGGAGGCCATGTTTGTAAAAAAATTTCTTCAGACTCTAATTACACTACTTTATCTTGATAATGTCCCTCTTAATTGATGATTTAAATGTTTGTTTGCCATTTTAATTTTATTGTTTGTGAAAATGTTGTGGCAAGTATGAAATGAAGTTATGATGACATTTGTATGTCTGACAGTCTGCAGTATCATTGGTATATATTCTTCTGGTTAAATTACTGCTAAAAAACTTCCATAAAGAATGCAGAAGTGTGAAGAACTGATGATATAGAAACAAATTATAGTTGAAATTTGATTTTGCACTGCCACTCTTGATTCATCGATTTGAATAACTAACATACTATTGCCAAATATTTACCAATTTTTGAATCTTGAACTAAGCTACCTGTAACTGCTACATAATAATGCTGAATACAGATCTTGGAATGGGCAAAAATCTAAACACATAATTAAAGCAAAGAGGCAGAACAGGGTAAGGAGATTTTGTGTTAGTTAATATACATATTGTGAAGAATTAAGATAAAAAAAGAATTGGTAGTTTTCCATAGAAGAAAACACGAGTATTAACTATTATTGCTATATTTAAAGATAAGAGTATGTGTATCAGTAATTTCTTTGGTATGTTAGTTACATATCCAAATATTATTTGCATTTTTAATTAAGTAAGATTATTAGTAAATGTAATTCGGTTATGATCTAATTAATTATAAAATGAATTACATATTCCATACTTGCAAGGCAACAACAGAGCTTGCTGCAAAAGATAGAATTGTTAAAACCTGCAAGTTTCCTAACAGAAAATTTTGATTACATTTTTATAAGAATGTGACACTTAATATAAAATAAAACTAGAATCTTTATATAAAACCAAAAAAGAACCTTTTGGGCCACATGAAATTTCCACTGATCTTTGACTCGGAGATTGATAAGCGAGATATTTAATGTTCTAATTACTTTCTTTGCTAGCCAGTTCAACTGTGTGAATATCAATTTAAATAAGGAATTCCTATTTTTCTCATCAGCCTATACATCTTAAAAGTGGTTTTTAAAAAATATTTATATTGCTTATGACTTATATTTTTACAACATATTCTTGTCCTGGTCATATAATACTTGGTATCATATAATGCTCCCATACCAATGTACCCGTGCCGCAGAATGATATGTTGAGTTACGACACTGCCCCCAAGAAACTCATTATAAATCAGTAATTGAGAATTAAATCAGCATGTATTTGTCATATTACAGAAAAAAATTATAAACTATTCTCCTGCTGTGGGAAACACTGGAACAAACTTATGCCAGTTATGAGGAACCTTTATTTTTAACAAGTTCTAAGATAATAATTATTATTAGGTACTTACTTAATCTTTTACCTCAAAAATTAATTTAGCGTTGAGAACTTAAATTCTTTTCCTAAGTTTTAACATAATTGCATGATCTCGTGTTTCTATTTTTCGTTCTCTACACTTTCATTCAAACATACTGTTTTTAACAAGTTGAAATATTCAAGAAAAGTGTCAAGAACATGAAATGTCAAACAGTTCTACAGAAAATTTAACAAATAAATGTACAAGAAATACTGTAATAATAGCTTTAATTACCGTTTTGTTAACATTCATAAAGGAATTTTTAAACACATCAATAATAATTGTAATTCAAAATTTTCGTACAATGGGGTCCCTGCATATCCAGGGATGATGGAGGATATCGGCAGCCGAAAGCCTTCTGCTGGCATTCTTAACAAGAAGGTTCTTGATTATATCCTTTGCTTCATTTGATATGGAAGACCATTCCTCTTCAGGAAATTCATATACACCTTTTAGAATGTTACTAAAAAGTAAACTCTGGCAAGCATCGCAATTCTCTCCTCTCTCCCATCCACAATCACTTTCACATTTTGCATAAAAAGGATTGTAACCACACAACAGAATGTACATTATAACACCTAAAGACCAGAGATCACATCGCTTGTCGTACCGGCCTAATTTTCTCCTATATGCTTCAACTACTTCTGGAGCCATAAATTCTGCAGTTCCAACTGGAGAACGCAGCTGTGATGCAGGAGAGAAGAGATTGGTATTTAACTCTGTCGCAGAACTGAGCCCAAAGTCGCAAATTTTCACTGGATTCAGTTTATGAGGATACATACAAAGAATATTTTCAAGTTTGAGATCTCTATGAGCAATACCTTTCGAGTGTAAAAACGTTAGTGCACTCGAAATGTCTCTGATTATTTCTTTAGCTTCTTTCTCACTGAATGTATTTTGTTCATGAATACGAGTAAGTAAGGACCCTCCATTAGCTTTTTCACAAACCAGATAAAATCTTGTTTTGTCTTCAAAAAAATTTATTAGCTGAATAACGTTGAGATGGCCTTGACACCGTCGAAATATTTCCACCTCGTTAACAACACGGCTGCCAGAGTGACCCGGAATCTTTTCAATTATTTTTACAGCATACTCCGTATCAGTACAAATATTACGACAACTTTGTACGGAAGCAGAAGCACCTCTGCCCAATACTTCTCCCGTTAATCTGTACAAGTCTTCGAAAGAAGGCAAAACGACGCTTGAGCCGCGACGCTTCTTCCTCGGCCGCTTTGTCCCGGCTTCTTTCTTCCGCTGTCTCACATCTCTGTTCGTTTTGGCCAGAACAATAGATAAAGCTTCACTGCAATCAACTTCTGCGCCTTGCAGATCTTTACGGATTCTCTTAGCCATCTTTCCTGCTTCAAAGACGCGATCAGCACAAGATAGGCTCCCTGCGTCACCCCGATCAGGAAGAAGTACCATCCAATTCTGAGGTCCAACAGGTAAACTGATTGGTCCGCGTCCCCCTAGATCGCGCAACTATGTTCAGAATCTTTTGTTGCTTAAGGTTCAATCTAATTAAAAAATACTCGACTATTTCCAGCCGAATACTCTGTGGGTGGAAAAAAGAGACACGGGGTCAAACACGAATTCAAAATTCTTACTAACTTTGTGTTGTTGAGCAATGCGAAGGTGATAATATATATTATGTGATATGTAATAAAAACAACTGTCCTTTACAAGTTTGACGTTCACTTAGTACGAAATTATTCCGCTTGCGGATATTTGTTCGTCACACAACATAATGTATGTCAGTAATAAAGCATAGATCTCCCAGATTAATTTCTCATGCGTCTTACAAAAAATGGGTATTATTCATATGAAAAGAGTTGCAGGAAATAATGACATAAAAATTACAGTACTAATGATAATGATAAAAAAACATGAAATCACCTATGCTACCAACTACAAATAATTTAACAATATTCATTCATTGAATGTTTAAATCTTGATATGAGGAAAGAAGGAAAAAAGTTTTGTAATTCTACTCCTAGTTTCACTACAGCACCTAAAATCAGATTGCACATATTACTCATTAAAGCATTCCTGAACACTTTAAGAAAGTCATTGCCCAAGGCAGTGTTGGAGTTTTTTCTTGAAGCTCAGTTACTTAATTCTTGTTTTCACTCGGACGCTTTGGTCATTTGTTAAAGAATTTTGTCTCAGTAGAGATGTGCCATATTGGCATAATGTGCTTGTGCAAATAGGTTGGTGGAGGGTACTTCCTTTGTATTGTATGAGTGTAAGCCTGAGTTAAATTTGTGTATGTCTGGTTTTCTTTACAAATAAACGCATACTAAACAAATGTACAAGGCAGTGGAAGTTGAAGTTTTTTGAGCAGATTTCTACAGAACTCTTCTTTTTGTATTTGTTACTGTCTGGATTGTTTCCTTTTGTATCTTGAAGGTTGTGCTCATAGTGCTTGGACAGTGCTCGGTCCCTGATTAATATTCTGCATATGGGGATAGAGAGACCATTTGCAGAGTTCACTCTTTGAACTGTTTCAATGCTGCTGTTCCTTATTATTCTAAGAGCATAATTGAGTTTGCTCAATTTTGAATTTTTATCTTCTAGGTGTGAGTTCCACTTGAAGCTGGATTGTGTGGTGGTTCCGAGGAATTTTGTGTTCTGTGCTTGTGTGAAAGCTATGGAAAGGCATTGATTGTTTTTTGTCTGTTCAGGATTAGTTTGTTTTGGTGGATCCAATGAATTAGTTTGTCAGTGGCTGAGTTTGCATTCTATTGTGAAGCTTTGGTTGTTCTGGCTTTGAATATTATATTTGTGTCATCAGCAAAAAGTATTGTTTTATTGTTTTCCATTATTAATGGCAGGTCATGTACAAAAATGTTCTTCTGCACTTGAATGGTTAAGTTCTAAAACCTGTTCTAGTGTCCACTTTCTTTTGGGTCTTCCTACATCTCTTCTCCCCAGCATCCTCACTAAGAGTACTAGTACTAGGTGTAAGAGTACTAGTAGTCTACTATTGGGCATTCTTCTTAATGTTAATACTGTCTTTTCTGATTTCTCTCCAGTATCGCCAGCAGTGGTTCAACTTCAGTTTATTAGTGTCTTTTTCTCTACGATGTGTAAATCTCATTAAAAAGTCGCATTTTATGGATCAGAGTGTTGATTTTTGTATTTTATTGTCTTTTTGGTAAGGTAACTCCTATTTGTTTCCACTATGTCTGAGGTATGTCTATGTCAAAGGTAAATCCACAATGTCTGATAGATATGATTTTATCCATTTGAATGAAATTGTTTAAATTTTATAAGATTTTAATTTTAACAATAGAATTCTGATATCTATTGTGTCAAATCTTTTGAGAGTTCAAGAAAGAGTCTAACATGAATTTATTTTTGCTCTAATGTCATGAGCATTTCATTTACAAAGATAAATAAAGCAGTTTCATTTGATCAATTTTCCCCTGAATCCTGCATTTCAGGTAGCTTTTACACCTTTCATAGAAATGTTTTGCTAATTTTTTACAATCGTGTTAAGAGTGATAATGGCATATAATTTGTTAAATCTTGTTTGTTACCTTTTTTGTGAATAGGTTTAATTACTGCAATTTTAAATGTGTTTGGGAAGGATTTTTAGTGTGATTGGTTGTAGAAGTACAGTTAGACAGTAGTTAAATGATGTATGTAGCAACTCTTTTTACAATGAAGTCTGGGATGTTGTTTATCCCAGCAGATGGATTGTTTTCCATTTTGTTTACAATTTTAAGTAAACTTCTTCCCTTTTCTATGATTCGAGTGATGTACATACTAGAGATCAAGTTTTCAAAGAGAGGCAGTGGTTGAGGTGTAAGGGTTTGAATTACTGGTATGAAAAGTCTGCCATCTATTTCAGGGAAGTGTTTGTTAAATACACAGGCTACTTTGATAGAACTTGAGATTTTTCTAAGTTCATATACTAGCTTTAATTTGTGTTGTTCCTTTCCTGTTTCTGATATAGGTTTTTGTATTATGGTTAAAGCTTTTATGGTTTGAGTTTTTTTTATTACTCATTATTTGACAACTGTTTGGCACTTATTATATCTTTTTGAAGTATGGCTGAGTATCATTTACAGTTGTCTATTTGATAATTACAAGAATGTTGCTTTTGTGAGGATATAAAGCTGTCTTTTTCTTTCACAAGAAATGTTTAATACCTTTTGGTATCCACTTTTTGTGTATTGTTTGTGTGTTGTAATACTGTAGTGGCTGTGAGATGTTGAAATAGTGTTCATATGTACCACATTAAGGAAAGAGTTAAACTGTAAGTTGAGGTCAGATATTTCATATTTCACTGGCCATGACTCACTAGTTAACAGCAAAAAAAGCATCATGTCAAAGTTTTTAACATTACACTTCCCATTTTCCTTTATTGGGTTTGTTTTTAGTGAGATGGAATTTATTTTAAGAGTGAGAAAGTATTTGTGCCTCATTATCACAGAGTCCTATAATATTAGTGGTGATTATGTATGTGTGTTTTGCTTTGCCTAAGAGAATTTGATCGATCACACTTTGGGTGTTCTTGGATTGTGTGATTGGAGTGTCAATTTCTGCTTCAAGATTATAAGAGTGTACTGTTTATTAGTTTGACTCTTTCCTTTTCATGAGTGATGTTAGCTGTGCATAGGAAGATAATGTTTATAACACCACAGATTATAATCGAGTAATGAGTATGCTTAGATACTTTTTTCAAGATTATTTCTACATTATTTAAGAGATTCTGAATATTTCCATCATATGCTTAGTAAATGCTTCTAAGGAAGGTGCTTTGTTTTCAAATTTCTACAATTGAGCATACTATGTCAGATTCAATTTGTATGTTTAAATTCAGTTACTTATTTGAGGTCAGAGTTAATGACCGGGTACGTGCATGTGCATCCATATGAATGATAGCATTTATTTGTAATGATTTGTTTGTTAGGTCTTTTTGCATAGTAACCCATTAAGGATTTAACTTGGAATTGGTCATTTTTATTTCATCCTGTGTAAGTTGGTGTTTCATTATTCAGAGTGCAGTTGTATTATTATGTAGCATTTTAACATAATTTCTATTTCATGTATATTGTACATTTAACAGAATGGTATGGTGCTGGATCATATAATTACAAATTTATTAACACATGCTTTTACCTACATTACATATTGGATATTATACCATTATGTCCACACAAACATCACATATTGTTTTAGTACTTTATTGCATTACAATTTCTTAAATATATAGCATATTTAAGTACTTTAAATAAAGTAAATGATCATAATTTAATATTCTAAGCAATTCATGAGACTTCCACTCACACCGTCATAATGAGTACTCTGCCATCCTGGTGCAACAACATGACCACAAACAATGAAATTAAAATGGAAAACAAATATTTAAAACATCACTTGAGAGAGACACCAATAACACTACTTGATCTTGACAGTATCTCAAGAAACTTTACAAAACATGGTCCGAACCTAAATTAGACAAGCAGATACTAGGTGCCATGTTAACACAACAAGTGTTGAGCTCTTTTTCCCATCCTCGCAGCCCCAAACCACCTATCCCACTATGTCCACCTACCTCCATACTACCTTCTCCATCTCCACCTACTCCCCCACCACCACTTTCATTTCATGATCCTAACCCAACAGCCACACCTGTCACACACCTGCTCAAACTTCCTCTCATAGTCCAAATCCTCAGCCAAGTACAATTTTTGCAACTGCAGATCACCTCCCACCTATGACCTGTAGCAACTACACTTCACAAAAAAGCAAACATCTATATTTACTACATCAAAACATTCAGTCTTTAAGAAACAAGCTCAAGGATTTAGAAATATTACTTGAAAAAGACCTATTACTTAACAATATTATGCTTTAGTGAACACTGTTGAAAACAACTAGATAGCACACACATTCTAGGTTTTACCCTAGCTAGTGACTTGTGTATGGAAATAGCAAAATCACATGATGTTTATGGTGATACTTCTTTTCCCCCCTATGTCACATACAGTTTTTACTGTTTTTTGACTGAATAAATCTAAATCCACCTTTGTTCAAACTAATATTAATTATGTCAATCACAGATTACTCCTCTCTTAAGACTTTGAAATATCTATTATAGACTTCCCAAAACAGAGTATGGATTTTATGTACATACTACAGCCCCACAGGAAACACAAATGTTTTCTTAAAAATCTCAAAATTGTTCTTGTAAAACTTAAAATATGCAGAAACTATTACAATATTATTTTATGTAGTATTTCAATATAAACTCTTTGTCAAAATCAAATGAAGAGAAACTATTCAAAAATTTACTTAAATCTTTCAACTTACAAACTATTATAAATCAATCTACCAGAATATCTAAAGAAAAAAACAGTACTGCCCAGTATATATACTCTCTGGTACTGCCATTGATCAAATATTATTTGACAAAAACAAGTGCAGCTATTCAGTTGTTACATATAACACAAGATTTAGTGACCATACAGCGCAACTACTCAAACTCAAAATGGACACAAATGTTATTAAGGAAGCACTTTATAGAAAAAGTTGAAATTTCTCTCAGAAAAATAGGTAAATTTAACTCCTAGAAGTTCAGAAAACTGGGAGGTGTATGAAGCAACAGGCATCAATACCAAATTTTACTTATTCATAAACATATTCCAAAGTTATTTCAACACTTAATTTTCTTCAGTATTATGGGAAACAAAAGCAAAAACTACAAATCATGGCTAAGGTATCAAAACATCATGTGAGAGGAAACTAATCGTGCATGAAACAATCCTTCACCACAAATGTATTCTGATTTCATTGCTTATTACAAAACATACAAAAATATCTTGAAGAAAGTAATTAAACTGGCAAAACTGTTAAAGAATGATCAATGCATTGCCAAAGCACAAAATAAAAGAAAAGCAATGTGGAACATTGTGAAAAATATTCTAAAAACAGAAACGCTAAGAACATTTAACTTCATTACAAAAACATGTTGTGTGCAACCCACAACAACCAACCCATTCAAAAGATATTTCTCAGCAACTGAAGAAAAATTAATTCCCGGCAACTATTCAAATCAATATAACTTCACTCGCTGCACTCTAGAAGATGAATGCGATTGTACTCCCTGTATATGTATATATACACAATTGTAATTGTATATGTGACAATAAATATTGTTATTGTTTTAATTGCTCATTATTTTTAATTATTGTTTAAATTTTGTTTTTTGATTTTTATTTTTCAGTTTGTTTTTGCTTTTGAGTTCATGCTTTTAGTTGTTTAGTTCATGCTTTTAGTTGTTTAGTTTGTGTGCCTTTAGTTGTTTAGTGTGTGTGCCTTTAGTTGTTTAGTGTGTGTGCCTTTAGTTGTTTAGTGTGTGTGTGTGTGCTTTGCTTTGCTTTGCTTTCAGCACCTCTTCAATAGTGACTGTTTCGTCAATATCCTTAATTTATACAAGGCGTTTCCGTATAAGAGCACTAACATTGGCTTGTTCCCCCACCGCGCTCTCCAGAGCCTCGTTCAACGCGGCAATATTGCCAGTTTTTTCTTGTACAAAGAGGACATCCCCCTATCGCGTCCTCCTTACTGCCAGTATCTTCGCACCGTTATCATTAGGATATACGGCATTCTTCATCCTCTTTATGTCTGCGTAAGTTTCACATTATCTAGTTGTCACCTTGATAACTGGGTTACATTTTTTACTTGTCTTATGCTTTTAAAAGTCTTTGATATTATTGACCATCATATACTTTTAAGAAAACTAGAAAAGTTAGGGATTCGAGGCATTGCAGGCCAATGGATCAAATCATATTTATCAAACCGTAGCCAAAGAGTTTCCCTCCAAAACATTAAAGAAAACAAAATCTTCTCATACTACTCCTGTCCTCGAGTAATAAATTGTGGAGTCTCACAAGGATCCATCCTTGGGCCAATACTATTCCTTACATACATAAATGACATGCCTTTGGCTTTAAGGAACAACAAAATAAAACTCACAAAACTTTGCAAGCACTAGTAAAATGGTTTCCAGACAACAAACTCATCATAAACACCAGCAAAACAGTCTCTCTAAATTTCATGAATCCTCAATCTAAAGAAAAACTCTCACAGCATTTGCTCATAAACAATAACCCTGTAACGATATCTCATGAAACTACCTTCCTCGGACTAACAATTCAAGAAAACCTAAAATGGAACACTCGCCTCTCAAATCTCAACAAGAAGCTCAGCAAATCTTGCTAATAACTGATATGTTATTTTAATGCTACTACTTATAATAGTAATAATTACATTAATTACATTAATAATATCAGTTAGGTTTGCAACTACATCAAATTTAACAATAGTAGTACAGTCTATATTTATAACTTGAAATGGTGAGGGGGCAAGTTTTGACAGTTTTTTTTTTCCTTTTTTCTTTTTTTTTTTCTTCTTCTATTCTCCTTCTATTTCACAGGATGTGATATGCAGTTATTTTTTCTTTGCTTCAGCTTGATACAGTTTACATGAAAGAGAAAGTCTAATGGGATATGAAATTCTTATTTATTTATATTTTTTAAAGGAAATGTTGTAATTTGAAAATTCTTTTACACTGTAGAACATGTTAAGCAGGAAAGCTTTCAATTTACTTTTAAATGTATGAATTGTGTTAATGTCTTTGATATCATTGCCTAGTTTGTTGTTAAGTGTAATGCCCTCTATTAGGGTACTTTTTTGATAAAGTGTAGTTTCAGAGTGGGGAACGTGTAGGTTATCCTTTTGACGGGTGTTGTAGTTGTGTACATCAGAATTTATAGTAAAAGTGTCTTTGTCTTCCATGAGATTTTCTTTGTGAAGACCACTATTTCAAATATGTACATGCATGGTAGAGGAAGAGTTTATTAAACAAGGGTTTGCAAGGCTCCAGCTTATGAGTGCTGGTCATTGTTCGCAATATTCTTTTTTGGATGATAAATGTGCGAGTGCTTTCAGGGGCATTTCCCCAGAATATTATTCCATATTCTAGGTGTGAGTGCACATTTGCAAAATACATTGTTCGAAGTGTCTCAATGTTGGAGCTTGACCTGAGGGTGTATAGGGCTTAGCAAGATTTGCTGAGCTTCTTGTTGAGATTTGAGGTGTGTGTTCCATTTTAGGTTTTCTTGAATTGTTAGTCCGAGGAAGGTGGTTTTATGAGATATCATTACAGGGTTATTGTTTATGAGCAAATGCTGAAAGAGTTTTTCTTTAGATTGAGGATTCATAAAATTAAGAGAAACTGTCTTGCTGGTGTTTATGATGAGATTGTTGTCTTGAAACCATTTACTAGTGCTTGCAAAGTTTTGCGAGTTACTTTTTCTAATGATTGTTGTGTTTTTGCTTTGATGATGAAGTTTGTGTCATCTGCAAAAAAAAAATTATTTTGTTGTTCCTTAAAATTTGTTCAACAAAACTAGTTTAGCTGCTTCACAAAAGCTAGTCCAACATCTGTGAAGTGTCCTAAACCTAACCTAATTCCTTTCCAATTCTGGCTACTGTAAAGTGACACAGGAGCGCGTAGTAGGAGGCGCGTACGCGAAGATGCTACCTGGCGGTCCTCTTGACAACTGACTGCGATGAAATGTGACATATGACATACTGTAAATGGAGGATTCTTTCTCAAAGAGAACTGATTAATAGAGGATTATTCCTGAAAGAGCACTGATTAATGCAGGATTACACTAAGCGCAAAAACACTCAACCTCCCCCCCCTCCCAAGGGGTTTGGAGATGCATTGCATCCACCTAGGAGCAAAGCAATTAAAAAAAAGAAAAGAAAAAGAAAAAAAAAAAAGGAAATTGAATAAATTTTTCTTTTTCTTTTGTGCCATGCTGTATGTAGTATTCTGAAAAATGTTTGATTGAAATAATTTTGCATTCATTAATATCAATTTATTTGTGTTAATTAAAATGAATCTTTAAAAGTGAAAACTAAAATTATATTTACTTTTATTACATTTTTATATCCAAACCTCTTAGAGAAAAATACTGAAATTATTTTTAAGCAGACCTTATGTAAATTTCTATTATTAATAGAATACATTTTGTTTGCTTTTTTAAGGATGCAAATTTGAAGTTCGCAAGATAAAGTAGTATTATATCAAAAAAGATTAGTATGTGTTTAAAATGTGATTAAATTGTTTGAATGTTAACTTTGTATCAAGTTTCAATATGTGGTGACAAACACAAAGTTAATGTGCTATTCTTCAGCACAGCACATAAGAGTTGGATTAAATGTATGAGGACTCAACAACTGCTTAGTCCTGTTGTGTCTAGGGACAATAATCTTATTTCTAATATTTTATACTAGTTTATAAAAAAATTATTAGTAGTTAACATTATTTTTTAATTGCAAAGGTTACAGCCTAGGTTACTTTTTAATCCATTCAAATATGCTGAAACTCTATATTTCAATATTATAAATGGAGGCTGGATAGTTTTGTCAGGCTTATGGTGCTGTAAGATATTTTTCTGACCCTGAGCACACATAAACTTTTGGTTTTTCACTGAATTATAACTTCTGTTATAACAGTTGATTTATATTTGGTTGTGAAATAGGCATATTCATAATTTACATCTGCTTTTTATACATGTTTTTTTACATCAGTTTGTTATCGTTTAGTATTATGGACTTGTGACAATGGATTGTATTATTCTATTATTGACAATGTATTGTATTTTAATATTATGAAGACCCAAGGTGACAAACATTAAAACTTGAATTAAAATAGTGATTGATGATGTGTTGAGTCATCTTGTGGTTTCAAATTTTATATATCAGAACCCATGACTAAATTTCTTTTCAGTTTCAAATCCATTTGTGTGCCAAAAACAGTGTTTCCTGTATTAGGATGAATCAAGATATTTGTTTTAGAAGCCCACCGTAGTACAGGCATATTTTTTTCCTTTCTTTAAATTACTTTGTTTCAGTAAACTTTTAATATTATTCCTCGAAATGTGTCAAATCATTGTTTTTTAAGAGGCTTAAACTCGTACACTACAAATAATGTTTTGTGTTGTTCACATGTGACCCGTTCTTAGAGATTGATTGTATTGCAAAATTCTGCAATCTAAGTAAAACAACATTTAATTATCTTTATCATGTTGATAGGTTATTTTGTTTATGCTTTTTAATGTTTAAAAACATACTTAAACAGTTCAATTGTTGTGGATAGTTCAGCATGTCAGGTAACAAGCAACTATTTATTTTCTTCATTGTAGTACCACCAGAAGTGTCTTGGTAGAATGCTAAGTAGAATTGGTTGCCTCAAATATTAATTGCAACAGGAAATATGGATACATTAAATTTTGTTACTAAACAATGATGAAAAATTGTGTTAAACTGTATACACCATGTTCTAAAATAAAAAGTGAATTTTGACAGATTTGTCTTTAAATTTCTTTGTTGTTTCTCTGACCACCAATGTATAAATGATACTCTATTATAGAGAAGTAGTGCAGGTTTAAACTGTTGCATTTCTGCAGTATTTTATTTTCCACATTTCTGAATAGCTTGTGGGCTGAATCAATAAGTGAATTACCCAAATTGCTAAATATTGATAATTTATTAAATATTTGACATTGAATATTTGACCCATCTTGATCAGGTTTTCGTCCAGTTTCCCTGATCCTCGAGCAAATGCTGAGATGGCCCCTTGTTTTGCTTCTGGACATAAATGTAACTTCAAATTAACTTCTCCCCATAGCACATCACACAGTTTTTAACTGTTTTGAATGTAAATAAATAAATAAAAAATAAATAGAATTCAAAATGCTTTATACTTAAATATGTGATCTGATGTTTGGTTGTATTAATTAGAGTGCAGCGTCTTTTAAGTTGTATAATCTCATTACAAACCTGGAATATCTAGTTCATGGTAACTGTGCTTTAAATCTGCTTGTGCACCAAATTCATGTTTTTTTAAAGTTTCATTTATTCATGTTGCCCTAGTTTAGGAGTAATACCTAATTTTTACTGTCATAATTTCACCTTAGGATTTATGGTTTCGTTATGACAAGACAAGTGTGTCATTAGAAACAAAAGACCACTATTACTAAGTCACACAAGGGAGTCGTTAAAATAGAGGAATGCCAAATCTGAAATTAATTTCAGACCAGACTTTAGGAGCAATTCTTTAGTCTTCTTCATCATCATTTTTCTTTATTACATTCTAGAAGGAAAATTAGGAAAATGGCATCAAAATTGAATAAAGAAGAGCTGGGTTTGTGACTGCTACGAGAATTATGAGCTAGGTATATTGTGTCACTGCACATATAACTCTCATTAAAATTAACTTTTTCAGAATATTTTCACTTTCATATTCAATTTCATGGAGGTATTTTTGTCACTTCCAGAACAATCCAGATTTTTCATTGGACTGACAACAGCAGCTTTTTATGTAATCTTAGTTACTGTACTTGTGTAGGTTGCTTGAGAATAAAAATCTAGTTGAAAATAAAAATTATTTTTTTGGTTTAAAATCTAATTTTTGAACTTTTCTTGAGACATGATGTTATTCCTTAGTTTGTAATTCATTAACTTCACTGGTGTCCTTGGACAGCATTATAACTTGCCATAATTTCCCCCACTGTGATCTTTGAATTCCTATAAATGCTGAAACTGGGAAACAATATCACCTAAATTCTGGAAATTACTTCTATTTCAAATTGTATTATTGGTTACTTTAGGATATTTCATAACAACTAGAAAACATACACTTAATAACAGAAACCACAATTACAATGAGACAGTCTTTCTTGCTTTGAAAAGATTGAATGTTAAATTCTATAGAGATATTTTAACTGGAGAGGTTTAAAGTTTGTTGTGTACCACTGACTAGAAAGTCCCCACATTCACCCTAGCCATTTTTTTTAAATTATTCACGCTATTACATCCCTATCCAGGTCAAAAGCCTTCCACTATTTGGTAGGGTGTTTTGCAATTGAACATACCAGGTGAGCTAAAATCTGGTGGCGTTATATTGTTTTTCCTGTTTAACAGTCACAATTCTATTTTATAGATTTACAGTCCTCTAGTTCTTGTCAAAACCTTGGAATTTTCATATAGCATTACATTCACTGTTAAACAATAATTTGATAAACACATTTGCAAGTTTCACACAAGTATTTTATTATTATTTAAATATCAACTTACATATATATATGTATATATTTATATATTTGTTTATTCTAGAATTTCAGTAATCACTTCTTTCCACTTTATCGTGTCTCTGGCTATGAGGTCCCATAAATGACCTATCTTGTTAGCAAGATAAATCATTTATGGGACCACATAGCCAGAGACAGAATAAAGTGGAAATAAATAATTAATGAAATTCTAGAACAAAGAAGTGTGTACTACTGACTAGAGTGTCCCAACATTCACCATAGCCATACCAAGGTATGAAAGGTCATTAAGGGGCAGGAGAGCTCACCACTTAAATGTTGTTTCTATTGAAGGATTACACAGTTTTACTAAATGAATAAATTTAATTTTCATATTTACTAATTAAAATAAAAATATATTCAATTTTTATGTTCCACTATTGAAAGAAACAAAGTTTTTGCAGCAATTTATATTTAATTTTAACAACAAAATCTATTACATTTGTATGACCTACCATTCCCAATATCTCCTCATAACATAATAAGTATTAAGTTATATTACACTAAGACTTAAAAACTACCATTATTCTCAAAATTTATTGTGAATTATCAGTTTCAAGTAAATTGTCCCAAATCCTAGCAGACACTGGGAAAAACTACATCACATTTTGAACAAGCACATAATACACAGTATCAATGAATTTAATATTCCTAAAAAATTGCAAACTAATAAACACAAACAATCTTCAGCAGGTTTCTGATCCCCCTCCCCTATCTCAAAATTAATGCTAGGTTTAATAGTCATGGGGGAAATTTGAATAAGGTCAAAAATAGAATTAGACAAAATTTTAAATCATTTATCATAATTATAGTAAGTTTGTGATGATACTTTTAATATCATAAACTAGGGAGGGTTTGTGCCACTTAGGGAAGATTTTGGGAAATAACTGGTTTATTTTTCTTTCAATTAACAAGTTATACCAGTAAAGAAATGTAAGAATATGCATTGTCTATTTTTTGTGATGATAATTATTTAAATAAATGTTTTTGGAACACAGCATGTTACCTGAACTTGTCATAATCTTAAACCTCACAGTCACTTCATAGGATAGTGTGACTTTATGCCACTACATTTATTGCACATTGTTCAATGCTGCACAATGTGTGGTACACTTTCCCCCTTCTTCATGATTGCTTTGTAGCAAGGAATGAAGCAAACAGTATCACAGATTTTAGAACTTAAATGAATATTTTTAAGTTATTACATAAATATTATTAAGAAAACATTTTGACATTGGTAATGATAACTGAAAGCATATCATTTCTTGGACATGGTTTTAGCAGTTTTCTGAATTATGTCTTCATATTTGTAAAAAATTTCATCCCTACTCAGTGACCACTTCCAAAATAGAGGAAAATTGAAGAAAATTTATTTATTTGGAGATTTACCCCTGAATCACATGTAATAGCAGGGATTTGTCCAGGAAACAGCTCTCCCTTCTGCACCATTACAAATTCTCCTACTGTTATGGATTGAGAAGATAATGAATTGCAAGTGCTATTACTGGAGGAATCATAACTGAATTAACTGTTAATCAAACATAAGCACCACGCCCATTGATGTAAAATTAAGAACTAAAAAAGTGAAAATACAGTCATTAGAATACATTTCCTAAATGGGGTAATAGATAGTGATGATGATTAAGGTTTAAAGACGCTTCAACAGCTAAGGTCATTAGCGACAGTGTCAAATTATTTTAAGAGCAATTCACCCTATTATCAGTGCCAGACTAAAGCATTTTTGAATGCGAAGTAATATGTGAGTAAAACTGAAAATAAACGTGTTCAGTTATTCTAAAAAAGGGGTTGGCAGAAAAGAGCCACATAAACACCTTGAAATCTTCAATTAAAAGCCAAATAATTGGCATAATCCTCTTCTCTTAGATAATGCTGTGAATGCCAGTCTCTGATAAGAAGCTAAAAAACTTGCAGAGAGAAGATTCGTCATTTCCAAGTACCTGCGCTAGAGAGATAGCCATACGAAATCTTCGGCGCCTGTCTCTTACCTTAGAACAGTGCAGAAGAATATGCATCACGGACATGCAAGATTCGTCTCGCAACTATCGCAAGGTCACCGCGGAGATGTCCGTGGGAGAAATGGCAGTGATCTATCCGAAGGTGTATCAGAATAATCTCCTCGCGCCTTGACCCACGAGATGTGGAAGATCAAGGCTTTATGGAATCCTTGATTCTCATGAGTTTAAAATATAAATTATGACACACTGTTCGCCATGCACTGAGTATTGAACGTTTTAAATACGCTTTAGTTTGCTGAGGGGATATAAGGAATGCCAATAGATGACTTCCAAGTGGCTGTTTTCGCGGCTTGGTCGGCTAGCTCATTACCTACGATTAACATATGACCAGATACCCCAGAGAAAGATTTCACCAGGGTATTAAGAGGTGAGGTGCCAATCAATCCATGCGCCTAGACTATTGGATGATTTACCAAGAAGGCCAAAATATTCACAAAAGGAAATCACAGCTGTGCATTTTTAGCTCGCAAATTTGTTTTTATTCAACTTGTAATTGATCTTTACTATTCAATCTATTCAGTATTTACGCATGAGATCTGTTAATTGTCTGTAAATAAGCGTTAAGTTCGCATTTGTAGCCCCAGAAATAGAATATTCGTGTATTTGCAAAAATGCGTTTTATTTCAACAATGGTTTGTGATAAGGCAGAATCCAACCCAGATTCGTGTTTTGAGAAATAAGTATATGTAAAGTGTATGAGATATGTAAACATCTGTTTTTATTTCTGGCGGATAAATTTAATTTCAAATTGTCGACTTGTCTAATTAGCACTCTCAGGTTACGAACTTCAAGAACCGAAGATAGACTCGGAGTTGTAAGAAGCATTGATGTCAGTAGAAGTTGATATACTGGGATTGTGCGAAGTATGACACCAAGGATCGACAAGGATGGAAATGCAAGAAAAAATACTATTTAGTTTTTATGGAGGTACACATAACGAGAAAGGAGTTCGTTTTATATGCTCTAGTAGAACTAAGGTAAACGTAACATAATATAGCGATCTCCAACATAATTGTAATTGCCAAACTATCGTTCCCCGACATCTAGATGACAGTAATTCAAACTTAAGCACCAAGTGAAACGTGTATTGAGAACGAAATAGAAATATTCTACGAGTTCAGAGTAGTATGTGGGAGTGGTATAGTGTAATTTAGAGAAAATGTTTAATTTGCGAGTTAACACGTTATAAAACAATTTAAGAAAAAATCAACTGATTAAAATTTGAGAAAAATGAACTTATATTGAAAAATAAAAATAACCGATAAGTTGGAACTACGGTAAGTTCAAGTTCAAAATTTTAAATTGCGTTTCTACTTTCTACGTGACGAGACAAACCTGAATCTTAAGGTGAGCAAACTGATTCAAAATGTATGCAATGGTTTATCCGAAATATTATTTTAAAATGGTTTATCCAAAATACAAAGCCCAAATTTGAAAGTGATTCCTGCAGCAAGTAGTCAGTAAATAATTTTGTTTTAGCTTTAGTGAGTAATCAAACATGCGTGTATTATATGTCACTGTTTTATTTAATGTGTCAGAATTGTGCATTGCGGTCACTGTAATCTGTTTTGTTTATTATAATTTGATTTTTTGCTTTTTTATTTGAAGAATATAATGAAGAACTAAAGTATTTATTAAAAAAAGTACGTACTAGTATGGATGTACTTATACATTCACTGTATAATATCTAAATTGAAAGTATTAATAAAATTGGGAAATTGCTCTTTTGCGAGCTCCATTTAGAATATCAATGTTGTAATTTCCACATACAACAATGAATTCGAAAGTGGTTCCTACTATTTTTCAACGTTATTTATAGGTTTTCTAAGAAAGTGAGGAAATATATATCGCTTGAGGTTAGTCTGTAGATGCAAAGTGAGAGACTTTTGAGCGTAGTAATAAGTTTGACTGTTATTTCAAAAATTTATTCACTTATTGAAGTCTCACCAGAAAGTAGAATGAGGTAACCAATGTTCCGCTAAGCAAAAACAACCATTTGACTTAGATTTCACTGAGAATTTGAAAGAGATTGCACATTGTGATGTATTGTTCAAATCTTTTACGAGCACATATAGGTATATTTTTAAGCTGCATCTGACTGCAGTTGCTATTTATTTCATCTTTACCAGGAATGTGATGTCGAAGGAAGTATGGTGTCCCAATTAATTATGGGAGAGGAGTCAAAAGAATTAGGTTCAGAGGATGAGATGATTGGGTCTGAACGGGGGGGGGGGGCGGAGGATAGAAGATAATTAGATGTGGTTGGGGGTGGGTCTTGGGCAGGACACGCACAAGGTAGTGAAAACGTGTTTTGTAACCTCGCTACCGAGTGCATTTTTTTCGGCAAGGTTCAAGTGAAAACAATGTCGGGTGGAGTGTTTTTCTGAGAGAAAATTTAGCTGGATTTTTACAAGACGTTTAAAACTAAATATCCTTGTGCATAAAGCCTACCTTTCTTAAGTCATCAATATTCAACGTATTTCACATAGTTTAGTATTTGCGTCTATCAAACGAAGTTTCAATTGTATGTTTGGGTGACTAACTTCTTAGCACAGTGTTGAGTGTTGATTTGTAGTACCAGAACGCCAGAGTCGAGAATATAATGTTCGTATTTTGGGCGGCACCTCTCTGTCACACTGGCTGAGAATTTCTGCCAATATCAGTCAATTCTATTTTGGGCATGACATTTCTGTCAATATGTTGGTCGGGTGCAAAGTGATCACCATCTTATTCTGCGTCCCGTTTAGTGAAACTTTTTGTGAGTGTGTCCAACGCACTTGTCAAGTGGGCAGCCCTCCCGTTATGTTTAAACACACCCGTTACACAAATTGGATGGAAATTTCCCGCTGAGGAGAGGGGGGGATTTGTCACCTCTCTGGTAAAAGTAGAATATATTTGGTGCGCTGCGCCTCCCTGCACGTGAGGGTGTCGAGCGTGTCTTCTACGCTCACCAGCCTCAACGCATGGGGGAAATAACCCCTGCTCCAAGCCATGGCGGTGTTATTTCCACCATTCTCCAACCCAGGGATGCCATATTGGGCGGAATTCCTTCAATTGGGCGGCAAAAAGATTTGCAGAAAGAAAATACACATTGCGGGATTCCACCCATAGGCAGAATACATTGTTTCTCGGAAGGATTATGAGCAATGAGATTCTTTTTTTTTCTTTCATAAATCATCAAAAGTATTCATGTTTTCCCAATAATTATTGCACTAATATTGTTGTTTTCTGAAAGATATCCCTCAGCCGAGGGGTTTTTGTTCAGAAACTCTTGCAAATGCACAGGTATTATAAAAGTATATCAGAGACCGCTTTTTACTTTTATTTAATTAGGCATGTTTTTTAATTAATTTAATGAAATTTAATTTAATTAATCATGTTCACCCTCTTCTACAAATTTTATAAATATTGATTAAGAAAGGTAGGCTTTATGCACAAGGATATTTAGTTTTAAACGTCTTGTGAAAATTCAGCTATTTTGATATTATTAACCTGTGTCAGAGCTCTTTTTTTCACTGCTCACCACTTCACCAATCAGTCATTAAGCGGAATCGGGCGGATTTTACGGACCACATTACCAGAATAAGTCTAATATACGTCTTATACATCAGTTCTACCGTAGATTGACGCAATGTAAAGAATGCATTTCTGATCGCATGTAATAGCGTATTGGCTCTTTTGGTAACAGCAACAACTTGGTTATACCATTTCAAATTTCGAGTAATAAGAACGCCGAGATCATCTTGTTCGATCGTAGAATTCCGTACGTGACTTTAAGTGCTACAATTAAGATTTAGGTATATTTTTCTAGACGGAGGACCGTACATTTATTTTAGTTTCAAGGCAGCAACCAAGATTCCCACCATCTCACCACTTTATTGGTGTCATTTTGTAACATCTGATAGCTTTTTAGTGGATTTGATAAAAGATTGGTGTCGTCCGCATAGCAGTTCCAACTGGAAGAAAGATCATCAACTAGATCAACTAATGATGTTCAGTATGGTGTCTCGTTATTGCTATGTAGTCTGCTTGAAAGAAATTACCTTTAGAGATGGGCAATTACTACTTGTAGCGATGTCATCATAATCACCAAGTGATCACTTTGACCAATATTAGGCCTTATAATCGGGAGTGTAATGAAGTCTTCATCATTAGTTAACACTAAATCAAGAATCGCAGGTGTTTGATTTACTCTTTATCTAGTAAGCTCAAATACCATGTGAGTGAGATTTTAATCTATATAGTTTAATAAATTCTCTTTTAATTTCTCTATGTGGCATAGCTCCACATTTGGTCTATGTAATTGTGGGAAAATTGAAATCTCCAAAAATAATAATCCGTATCTTAAGGTCGCATACCATAGTAATTTACTCAAATCGTTCGAGATCTGATTGCCGGGGTCTCGTGTCGAGTGTTTGTGGTCTATATATTCTTCCTACAGCATATATAGTATGTTCCCATATTCTAGTTTCAACCAGAGTGGTTCCACATCAGGGTCTTGTATTTCGTTCATATTTGTCACTTTCATAGTCGTATTTCCAATTTTTTGTTTCACATACATTATTGTTCTCCCTCCTCGCCTGTCCGGCCTATCTCTGCAATATATGTGAAGGCCAGGTACAGGTATTGAAAGGTCAGGAATATTCGAGTTGAGCCTTGATTCAGTAATTACTATTATACCTGGTTGCACAGTGTTGACTTTTATCAGGTCAAACTTTGAAGGGAGAGCGGCGATGTTCGTGTATATATTTTTTGTATTAGTGTCAGAGTTGGTTGTTACTTCGTTTTCATCATTTTAACTTTGCATTTTTAATTTAAACAATACTAAGAAAACGTTTATTTTTGGCAATTAACTAACAAAACAGTGAGGGTGCTTAATTATTATTTATTTATCTCTGTAATTTCTTTGTTTTCTTGAAATTGTCTTACTAACATGATATCAATAGAGGATTTTGCATTATATAAAGAGGAAAAATGTTCTTTTTGGCAACTAATTAGCAACAAAAACCGTCAATTTACCACGTAATTATTTTCATTTATTTCGTTTCTTTTTCTCTTGTAATTTTCGGGCTATATTTATATGAAGGTAGTGGAATATTTCATTTCCAATATCATTTTGGGAGTGACAATTTTGTTCATAACCAATTCGTAACAAGTTAGCGACAATTTCTTAGATAGATTTCTAGTATTTTTGACAATTTTCAGGTGCTAACTTTGCGAAAGTTAAAAATCTATCAGCAGCGCAAAGGCACGTTATGTTGAAAATATTTTTTTTCATAGAGAAAATGTGCAAATTTTCGTATACGTTTTTAATAAGAGGCATTATAAATTATTCTTTAATACTATTTCCTAGGAGAAAACCGCAATGACAATAGTGATAATTAATCCGAGCACTAATTTTTTTAAAGAATTGGAAAACCTTCAATTTTGGTTTAATAAAAAGTATTACATACTTTCTATATTTGGTTACCTAATGTACCATTTTGTATTGAGCTTTTTATGATTATGAATATTCTCTCTCATATTACCGAACATATCGAAGTGATTTGCATTGTATTGATAAACATTTTGTATTTGTTTTTCATGGAAAAATTGAATTTTTTTGTACGAAAGAATAAATCTCGTGTTTATACATCCCCTTCTGGAGAGTGATTTCACACATTTAAAATGTTTGTCCGCAAAAAAGGCAAAAATAGTAGTATGCAACAGGCGAAGACCTAGAAATTTAGTGAAATCGGAAAACGACAACTCGAGATGCTTCAATGCTTTATTGTGGGTGGTGATACAACCACCTATCATACTCTTCATTCAGCTCGTACTCAACATTCGCAACTTTTTACGGTTTCTCGGGTTGAGTAACCTCTTGTCTTTGTTCCATAACATAATCGAATACAATGTAAGTTTCTTATATATAAATAACTTAATTTTCTGAGAAACTCAAAAGTTTTATGTAAGTTTTATTACATAACACAAGATTAAAAAGAAACATTTTATAGAAGAGGAGAATGTTACTAAATTTGGACCGTTGAAAATTTGAACCACGCCCTCACCAGATCATTTAGAAAATACTACTTTGGTAGCACTGCTGTGGTTATTGGTCAGCAGTCAGTGGATAAGTAGTCATTTTAGTGGGGATATTCGATGAGTAATCGTGACTGAAATGCTACCGTACACACTAGGCCTTACACATGTTTTAGGCAACATACATCAAATTGTAATGGCACAGTTTGCCTCACTTCCCCTTTACCAAAATAAAGTAATTGAAATATATTTTGTAATCAGAGTACCCGGTCCAAATTAGGAAATGTATCTCCTTATTACATGTTAGGAATCATATGAATGTCCATATCAAAACCATTACATAGATAATTATAAATAATGACAAATAACTTCAGTAATATATGACCAAAGGGCAAAAAAACAACCCGTATGTGTTTGTGTGCGTTAGCGTACGTGTGTACGTGCATGCGTGCGAGCGCGCACTCGTGTGTGAGTGTGTGTGTGTGTGTGAGTGTGTGTGTATGCATGTATGTATGTTTGAGTTTTCCAGCAATTATTTCGGGCTTCAAGCTGGTGCTCTGGTTATTTCGTCCTCGATGACTTTCAAAATTTGCAGTATCATCAGGACCGACTCCATGTAGTAGTAGATTCTTCTCCTGACAGCTGGATACCAGGGCCTATGCTCCTTTCCTAGAACAGCGCAAACAAAAGGGTATTAAAACGCTGAAGCGAGAGAAGGCACTGGCTAACAGGGTTGCCAACAATGTTCAGGTAAAAGGGGGACACTCGACAGGCCACATATAAGAAAAATAAATAAATAAACAACAACCAAACGAATTAAGACATTTCTTTTTATTCATATTTAATTTAGACTGACATGAACTCTATTTCATAAAATGGAATTCTAGTCAAATGGGTTGAAAATAAAATTTCATATCAAACTGATTATACATTGTTTATCATAAGACATACCGCACGGCGATTTCGTGAAGAAGCAGATACATCTGTGCATAGGATCGAGTCATTTACAATACAAAAATAAACGTATAACAGATTTTATAACCTTCAATCAATATTCTTCTTCTTCTTTTTCTTCTTCTTCTTTTTCTTCTTCTTCTTCTTCTTCTTCTTCTTCTTCTTCTTATTATTATTATTATTATTATTATTATTATTATTATTATTATTATTATTATTATTATTATTATTATTATTAATATAAAATTGTGGGAAAAGGGTGTTCATATAAAATTATTTATTTTTCATTGCTGCTGTTCCTTAACAATTTTTAACTGGACCATTTTTTAAAATCAACATACAGGAGTTACACACAGACACAACAAATAACAAGTTACTTAGATTCTTGCGGGGGGCATGCAAAGCCCCCAAGCTATTATGGAAAACTTGTGCAGAATTACTGTACGTAACTGGAACAAAATAAAAAACTCGGCATCCCTCAAAACCCGCTATCGAATGCAAAAACCATCCCCCAACCAATTAGCACAGTTACCTTCCCTTCCTCACGAAACCTTCAACTCTCTTAACTTCATCCTTGAATTCCATCCTCACCCCGCCGAGTCCAGCACCAACGGCCCCAACAGCAACTTGAGACCCATTACTCGTGCAGGTAGTCGCCATGGGCACGGTCGGCGGCAATTCTCCGGTGATTGTGAGTTCGCGCGTCAGATACTGAGGTCATTAGTCCCGTAAGTGTATCGCATGTTTTTGTTCGGGAGGCGAGGCTGTGATCTTCCCCCGCTTTACGGCGAGATCCGGCGCCGACCTACTGTCGGCGAGCGGAAATTTCCCTAACCAGGTATCTCCCTCCTGCGGGGCAACGCCCCAGCCGGGACAAGCTCTAAGCTCTCGACCGGCATGTGTGGTAGTGTAGTGCGTGGTAGGGTGTTAAGAGGTGAGGATAGGACAAAGAAGATGAAGGAAAATGGTACTGGTCCGGCATTCACTTGGTGTTAATTGCAGAAACCACGGAAAATTACCAATCAGAGCAGCCGACCGCTGAAATTCTCCTCCAGACAGCAACTGAATCCGACATAGCTGACAAGCCAGAGTCAAAATTCCTATCGCCGACGGGACTCTAGGACCTCCCGGTCAGAGGGACTGCAGAGACATCAGCTGATGCCCTGAGCCATCTCTCCTGGTAAATGTTTCGGTGAAACTCGTTTAATCTCACCCCAACCGGTTGACCACAGTCTCCATAAAGAACCAGCGGTGAACATCACCACCAACGCGCTTGAACCGCTGATGCACCCACGGCTAGATCACACAAAGCAACTCCACTTCGAAGGTCACGATTTTAACAATGCAATCTCTTAGTAAAGCAACAATGTGTTTTTCATATTGCATCTTTACACTCTGGCATTACCTTCCCACATCCTTTTAAATAACTCTTCCCACCTCAAAATACCATCAACGAATGCCACAAACCAGCTTCATCAACCAGCTCAGCTTCTCTGCACCATGACGATAGAAAAACACAGCCAGATGGAAAATAGTGTTGTATATATAGACAGTACCTAGACAGCCAATAGCTACACAGACCAAGGAGACCCTTGGCCAACAGACCTCTGAAAGGGCTGCCGAATGCAAGAAAGGTTCCACATTTGAGCCATTCCACATCCAATCGCACAAAAATCAAAACCAAATTTCATTCCTTCCTATTTTTTGTTGTTTTTTCCAAATTCCATCCTTCATATTTTTGTTGTTTTTTTGTATTTTTTCTATGTATTATATGGATCAAATACGTTAATATGTGTATTTTTTATATTTTTCTAACTTTATTATTTTTCTTTTAAATTTGATATTGTAAGTTTATGTGTCTGTCCGTCCGTCTGCGAACAACGCTAGCGGCTAAACCGTTCAGCCTTTTTGCTCTAAAATTGATATTCTCCAATCAATCTGACTGATGTCGATGCCCCTTGAATTTGAAACCGATTTGGTGAGGTAATTAACATGAAGGCTCTGAAACATTTTCCAAATTTTCAAAAAAACGGCTCGATCGGTTTTTATTAATTTTTTGTTGTATAGTGTGAAGAACGTTTAAAAGAATGGTTAGGTCTCATGTTCGTTGAAAACCCTGATTTTTCGAAAATTGCAAACATTCAAACTTTTTTCGGAGTCTTCCTATAACTAATATATTAAAGATAGATGTTTTTCCTTCAATGAAATCTCTTCCTTAAAGATAGCTCTTGAAATAAGGTCATGTACAATTTTTAGAAAATTTGAGGACTTTTCGAGTAATTTTGCGTGAAAATATGGGGGAGAAAGTACTTGAGTACGTGCTATTTTAGCACCAATAGTTTAGAATTATACTTATTAAATGTCCACTTTTTTCTTATTTTATTTTATAGACAAATGAACAAGACATACACCTGTATTTTTTCAATTTTTTCATCTGATCAAGTTCATATAGAAATTTTCTTCTTTTAATTACAATTTTTTAAACGAAGTATTTAATTTTTGAAAAAAAAAATAATACAGAAGAATAAAATACACATATCAAAGTATTAAATGAAACAAACCAGGAATATTAAAATTAGCTGCACACGGAGCAAAAATTGATTATATTTGTTGAAGAAAATATATCGTAAATAGCGTAAATCCCAAAATTTAATATATTAAATTTTGGAATTAACGCGTACTTCACTTTGTATAACTACACAAATAATTATTTTCAGGGAAATAAAAAAACACGTGTCTCTTTTCTTGATGTCCACATTTAAGGGGGAAATAGAACCTTTTTAAAAAGTCGTGTTAACTGTTGTGAGATTTGATGTAGAATGGATCATATAAAACGGTTCATAGAGTATATGGGTATGTGTCCTTCCATTGCTATCAATTTAAGTGTTTCTGCCTTCGATAAGTGATTCATCATTTTCAAGATGTCTCCGAAATGCTGTTCTTGTTTTCCGAAGTGACACGATAGATCTATAAGACGGCTGTTTTGAGAAAAAGACACAATTCGCCTGTGTTGAGAAACATTCTCGTTATATATCAGGTCGACAGTTTTCTCTGCTTCAGCAAGAGAATGGTAGATTCCTTTTCTTCCAAGCATGTGAAATTGTGCAGCATTTTTTAATATGATTTCTTGTACCTGTAAGCTTCTTCGCCTCCGCATCAGCATTTTTTATAATACAATTTCTCTGCAGGCTCCAGGTTCATCTTTGTTAAACATTAAACAGAAGTTCAATTAAGGTAATATTGCGCTCTGTTCCCGTGAATCAAATTATATAGTTTTTTAAACAAATTATCTTCAAACTTTCAAATTACCTTTCCATATTTTGGGGACAAATTTAAACTGGGACTACTAGTTTGTTTGTTTTTTCATTGCTAAGCAACATGCACACGCACATACACGACGAATCTCAAAGTCGAACTACGTAATGACATGTCCCCAGGCGATAATAGACAAGTTTAAACCAGCGATTGAAGCGACGTGCTTTACGTCCAGAAGGAGGATCTACACTTGGGTTTCTGGTTGGGTGGCTATGGTGCGCACCCAGCTTTTCCCAACGGAAGATTGAGTCTGTGCCGACACCGACACCGACACTATCCTGAGGCCTTCCGGCAGGCGCTCCTCTTCCATGCTCTCACGGAGGTCTTACAGCTGAAGAAGAACTTACGTACATTGAAGTCTTTATCTTACACTAGCGGAACCCGGCAGACGTTATTCTGCCCTTCACCTTCTTCTCTCCTTCCCTCTCCCTTTTTCTCTCCGTCTCCCTCTCTCTCTGTCTCTGTGTCGCTCTCCCTGTCTGTCTCCGTCTCTCAGTGTCTCTCTAGTATAGTCACAACATTAACAGCACCTAAACCATCTGGGTGACAAAAACACGAAGGTGTGCCAACTTTCATGGACATCTGTCACACGGTGTCGGCGTTTCCTTTCCTTGGGTAGACAGTATCTACCTTGTCTCCTCTCACGCTGCGCCACTGTTAGCGACGGAATGATCGATGTTGCAGAAGAGCATTCTCTTCTGGCATCTAAGTTCCAAATTTGCTCTACTCTTTGTATTATAGAAGAACGACCTACCTATTAGGGACTCCTCCCACCTTTCCACGCTGAGTATTTGGCGATTGGCCAAATCCAGGATTTGAACCATGAATCTGTACGCTCGCGCCTTATCCGCCCTTAATCCAGCAATCATCTCATCTCTGTTGAAAACCGGCGCAGCTTCGTCTTCGCCGGCGCCGGCGCCGGAGCCCTCCATCCAGGATTCCTGCGATGCCCTGGAACGAAACAGTCCTTTGCTTACTTCCGCGGGCACTTCTCGCTGGCAGACCGATTTAGTGACGTGCAACATTCTTTGTTTGAGTTGATCGACGAAAAGAGTTCATTGAAGAATGGAAAGCGCGTATGACGTTAAATCAGGTATTAAATATTTGATGCAAGGGGAATTATGTATGTTATATACGAGATATATATGAGAGAGGCGAGGAGGAAAGTTCACGTGCGGCAGGGCGAGATAGAGCGGGGAAGGACGAGTCTGGGTTGTTGGGGCAGAACGGGCAAGGGCAGGCCAAGGCGGATAAGGACGTGGCAGGGAAGGGTAAGATCGTGTAGAGTAGGGGGGGACATCATACATAAAATTCAATCATTTTCCTAATAGATTTTTAAAAACTCTATTGCTTGCGGTACAGCGTCCCTAAGCCCCTATGGACGCGAGGAGTACTTCTCCTTGAACATTCATTCACAGTCAGTCTTACGTCAAGTGAAGTCAGTGTCATCGCTTTCTTATCCCTGTCGGACAGGGGCTGCGCGCCGTTGGTAAGCGAGATTCCTAGACGGTCACTCAACCGGGAGCGGTGACTCGAGCTATTAAACTTCCGTGACTCCACGGTGGGTTAGAAAGTTCGGTCTCGACGCACATTGTAGTGATTCTTAAAAACCCGGACAAAACAGGATATTTTAGCAAATTAGAAATATATTTAGTTTGAAATTATGGAGAAGGTAAACAAATTATCCTCCAAACCACATCTTCATATACGCCACTGAATGGAGCTCACGCGCAGAAAATTCTGGAAAATTCGATGATGTCAGTCTCTAACATTGCAGCCAACGCGAGAAAGAACTAAAATTTACGATAAAAATTTAAAAGGAACAGGAATATTATACCGGTCGGGGGGGGGGATATTTTGATATATTTGGATTATTGTGCAGTAAAACCAGTTAGTTCTATGACTTTCTAACTGGGAATATGTTAACTAGAAGAAGAGTTAGAATAATAATGAGAATGATGATGATGATGATGATGATAATAATAATAAATAATAATAATAATAATAATAATAATAATAATAATAATAATAATAATAATAA
>BOPP01000103.1:1044542-1061753 GCA_017312745.1 Gryllus bimaculatus
CACAGTTATCATACCGTTACAAGCAATAGTGGTCGCTAATGACCTAGTAGTTGATGCGACCTTAAATATAAAAATAATTTTAAAAAAAATAATAATAAATATAATAATATTAAGATGAAAAGGAAGTACAGAGAAGAACAAAAAAAGGATAATTCCAACCATTTTCCTTAACTTTAAATATATTAAATTGTATTTTTCCAAATTAAAAATTTATTTTATTTGAAAAATTAAGAGGGCTTAACCCAGCCCTCCAAAGTACACCAAATTTGAAAGAGAAGCAAATGATTATTTTTTACTTATCTTCCTTCAAAATTTCTAAATTTAAGTGTTGACAATTTATTATTTAAAGGAAGTGACTTTAAACTAGAGAAATAAAATATATTCTTATTTTCTAAATGTAGTTACTGTGAAAGAAACAGTGCTAAATTTCAGCTAGATACAAATACAGAGCCCCTGACAATCACTGAGAAAATAAATGAAAACCATAATTGAGATATTAAAGATACCATGCTCAGAAAAAATTAATACAACAAAACTAATAATAATGTAGAGAATTTTTAATATTTCCAATTTATCTACAATTACACGCAAAGCATTCTGATTAACAATTCCAAAAAATTGATCATATTAACCAACTTTCATTTCCAATGACATAATGTATATTCCAATAAGAAAGTCTGGAACTCAGATAATCTGCTCTTACACCCAATATAATGCCTTCAACAAAATAAAAAATATTAAATGAGAACCAAATTTCCTCTTTTAAATTTGGAAAGTAGAAAAATAGCATTACAAGGTTATTATATCAGAACAAGAAAATATTATAACTAAAACCTACTGCATTTGAAGGTTTTTGGAAGAACAAACTTGCATGATTTATTTTTCGTTTTTATTGTTGAAAGCATAAGGTGCCTGATGAGCCTAACAAGTTGTGAATAATTGAACAAATATAGTTTAGTTCTGAAAGGTAAGAGGAGTATGTTATAAACAATGTTTGAATTGGAACTTTTGTTGGTTCAGAAAAAACATTAATTGAAAATTCAAAACAAATTTAAATAAAAAAAAAATAATTATGAAATATGATCAGAATGTCAATTTCTAGCCCAAGAAACAATGTAAGAATATTCAAGAATAATCCATAAAAACAATTTATTATCACATTAAGTATATTTCACTAAGATTGAAGAGATGTTATGCTAATGAGATACCATCATTAAATCCAAGACTAAGAACATGCAATATGATATTGATATAATTTTATTTTGAAAGTTAAATCATAACAATTAGATTTTTCTTTTAATTAGAACTGTCACCAAAACACAAGAATACTTACATGACCCCAAAAATGTGTAACTTATCATTATGTAATAATGATTTGTATTTGATACCTTTCACCATAGTAACATATTTGGATATGGCAAAGTTTATCAATATTTTATTACTGCAACATCTGTTATACATTCATGTACTGTTACAAGTACAATGTTATTGAGTTACAAACCAATTACAATGAAAAATAGAATAGTTAATCGTTTCAAAATATAAGAAAATGATTATTTTTCTTATTGAATTAAAGGAATGTGGAATCAGAATATATCAATTTAAACAAATATATCACATTCTTTGAAGAACTCCAAAGGTTTATGAAACCAATGAAATATGATTGCTTTTTAACAAATTTTAAAAAAGAAGCTTTAAAAGTGTAAGGTTTTACAGAAACAGAAGAGAGAAAACATATTATCAATTTTCCAGATAAATGTTCACTTACTAATGATTTATAGACAGAATATAGAAAAAACTACATACAAAAGAAAAAAAAATACTTTGATTAATATTAGATTAACATGTTTTTCAAGGAAAATCCAACAAATTAACTTGTCATACCCAATTTTCTCATTAAAAATAATTGGCAGATTCCTTTATTAAATATAATCTTTCAAATCACACCACAGACATTTTTATTCTGATAATAAAAGTGTATAAGTATTACCATTTAATTAACATTAACATGCCAAAGATATAAAATTGTTTTTACTTTACTTTCTTTGTAGCTGGCACATCTTCAAATACCAAAGACAACTTATGACTTATGACTATGACAACTTATGAAATGACTGAATTAAACATAAAAATCATTATAAAGAGTCAGAAAAATAACTGTCTATAAACAAATGATAAGACATGCATTCTCATTAACATGACTTTTTCCTTTTATCGTGAAGAGGAGTAACATTTATATAGATTGAAATAAAATAATGGCGATTGCTTAAAAGATTGAAAGTCAATAACATAAAAAAGGCTATAAATGTCAATGAATTATGTATCACTTTTTTCAACATATTTTATAATTTTCAATCTACAATTATATATAATCACATTTCCGCAGGAAATGTTTTTAAATGGTAATTGTAACTTACATTAATCGACAGGAAACGTTCTCGACGATTCCACCGTTTCACTAATGAACGTAGTGATACTTCTGGGTACTTTTTTCAGTCACGTGAGATTACTTTGACACTCAGTTCTGCCAAATCACATTCGGGGCGTTGTCGATGAGTATCAATTACACGAACGTCTGTTTCTGCATGAGCTGTGGTGCCCCCTAAACTTTTGTCTTTCCGCTAATAGAAAAATGTTCGCAACAAAACTATTCATGTTGCTCAAATTAAAGAAAAATGCGCTTCAAAATGTATAATTAATAAATATTAGATACAAGAATTACTCATTGATTTCAAGTTGGTTCATTGCAATGATAAAAGTGAATAGTGGGAACTTTTCGATATTCCGTGAATGTACTCTGTTCGCTAATCTCCGGTATGCATTTATCATTTATTTCATAAGAATTAATTTTATTGTTCCCGAAAAATATATGACATGATTTGTATCAATCAAACGTTTCAGAAGTATTTTCAGATGGCTCTTAAGCTCATGTCGTAGACATATAGTTCAAGACTGGCAACGTTCTACATACAAGCAATGGGGCAAAATCTTACGCTCGTCGCCATTTTATCTCTTTGAATTCCTTCTCTGTCAGAATTGTATTTTTTTTGTGAATTTTATGCGTTTTAATAAATTTCTTACGGCTTTTAGCATTTGATAAATTACTTACAGCACAATGGTGAGTGGTTTTGTTGCGATTGCAGTTAGTTTTTCAAAATTGCGACTCGAGGGGGGAAAATTGAACTTTCAATTCACCAGTTAGTTATTTCCTTTTAGTGTTTTGCGCTTATTAAGGTTGGAATTTAGTTATTGAATTTCACTGACAGTGGAAGATTATTATAGTTATGATTGTTTCATTAAACTACTAAATAAAATATTTTAAATATAATTTAACTTAAACTAATATTATTGTAAAAAATACAGGAGAACAAAATAACCGAATGGTGTTTATTACTGCCTTATAAACACCTGTCAAATTTTAAAGTATCTGTAAAAAATATAATAATTAACTTTGGAGTCATCTGACTTCCATTTCAGTCAGGTTTTTCATCGTTTCCCTCTACCCATAGAGAAAATGCCGAATTATTTCTTCCCTGTGCTTCTAGAGTTTTAAATATTGTTTTTATTATCATCATGTGTATTGGACGCTGACTGAGTCTAATGTTGTTTTGAAGATAAAAAAGCATAGCGTTTGGAAAAGCTTGGTGTCAATTGTTTGATATGTTTAATATTATTTTCCATTTAATATTCCAGATTTTCAGCCGCAATTTCTTGGTAACACAGGTCTGGGGACTATTGTTTAGTATTAAATGCCTTTGAGCGAAACAGTGACACAAAATGGCGGCATGGCTTACGTGACAAAGATTGACAAAGACAAAAAACGAGCATATGACAAACTACGACGTACTGCACAACGGACAAACTGAGCCAATGACAACAGTAATAATAATAATAATAATAATAATAATAATAATAATAATAATAATAATAATAATAATAATAATAATAATAAATATGATATATTTAGAAGGAGTACAATCAGATACATCTTCTTGGGAGCAACGAGTGAAGTTACATTAATTTTTATTGTCCAGAAGCAAAACAAGGGATCATCTCAGCATTTGCTCAAAGAACCAGGGAAACTGGACAAAGAAACTGGATCAAGGTGGGGTCATTGGCCTAGAGATTATACTACAATACTTGTTACAGATATATTAAGATATTACATAGTAGATAATTATTTTTAGTAGCAAATAGTTGAACATTTAATTTACTTTACTGTCATTAACTTCATGTTAGAAATGACAATATAATATTGAATAGGTCTCCTCGAAGTAATGTTTCTTTTAAATAAATCCAATATAATTCTCTTTCTGGCCATCTAAAACAGCAAAAGTACACAATCGTAGAACTTGAAGACAATGCCAGAACTACTCCTGAAAACTAGACCTCAGCCATATGCACAGCTCTGTTTGATTTTTGCCCTCTAATTTAAGCTACATACTAGATTTAAATGGTACTAAGTGTTGTGTTGCTAAGGTACAAAAGATGAATCTGTATTACACTAAAGCAAATAGTGGTAACTACCATAGATACTGCTGCTTTAAAAGATAACTATTTCACACTTAGGACCAAATAATCTAAGTTAACTACATAAAAAGGGAAGATACCACTTTATTCAAAAGGTCTTTTTTATATTTGCCATCAACATGCAAACATTGAACCTTAGTAGTATGTAGCACAAAATTACAAACAACTTCCTAGTAACAATAACTCAGTTTTATGAAAAATGCAGATATGACCTTCGTGCTTAGCACTGTAGTGCAGATAATTTGTTTTTTTATTTGTTTTATGATTTTAGGGGAATGTTTTAGGGATAAGTAGGGAATTAGAGAATTAGCATTTGGAGTGGGATAATTGCCTACTTATTTATATTGTTCACAGTCATGATGCATTAATTTTTCTTCAATATCTGAGAAATATTTATTAAATGGGTCTGCTATTTTTTATGGGTTATGCAGAACATTACTTTTGAAGTGAAGTGCAATGTTCTTAGTGTTTTAGATTTTTCATTGTTTTTCACAATGTTCCACATTTTTTTTAATGCTTTGGTAATATTTAGATCGTTCATAAATAGTTTGGCCTGTTTAATTACTTTCTTCAAAATATATTTGAATGTTTTATAGTAAGCAATGAATTCAAAACTACATTTGTATATAGCGATTATTTCATGCAAGTTTCAATTCCTTTCACATTATATTTTCATTTTTTTGGCTATCAATGATTTGTGATTTTTGCTTTTTATTTTCTTAGGTGTCTATGGGAAAATAATATTGAAATAGCCTTTCAATATGTTTATGAACAAGTTAAATTTGGCATTTGTGTGTGTTGCTTTGTACACCTCATCCCAATTTTCTGAACTTATGAGAGAGTTAAATTTGTCTAAGTTTTCTTTATAGAATTTTTGTGCTTCTCTGTGTTTCCTTAATAATTTTTATGTCCATTTTGAGTTTGAGAATTTGCACTGTGTGGTCACTAACACCTGTTTGAATGTAATAACTGAATAGATGCAATCTTGTGTCTATTATTATTTGATCAATGGTGGTTTTACTTCATTTAGGTATTCTGGTAAAGTCATTTATAATAGTTTAATGAATTTGAGTAAATTTTTGAATAGCTCCTCATAATTTTATTTTCACACACAGATTATATTAAAATTAACGCATTATATCATATTATAGTTTCTGCATCTTTTATGTTTAACAGGAACAACTTGAAGATTTTTGAAGAAAATGTTTCTTTCCTGGGGACTGTGTACATAAAATCCATTTTCATTGTTTTTGTAAATCTACAATAGATTTTCCAATGTGCTTATCTATTAAGAAAGGAGTATTCTGTGATTGATAAATAGTGAATATTATTTTTAACAGAAATGCAAGTATCAGCATGGATATGATATGATTTGCCTTCATGAGCCACTAGCAGGTGTGAAACCTGTAATTTTTTGCTATGTAGTTGTTGTTGAGTTGGCAAATGTTCACTGAAGCATAATATTGTTATGTGTTGTAGGACTTGTTCAAGTAATATTTCTAGAACAGTGAGCTCCTTTCTTAATGACTGAACATTTTGATATAGTACATATAAATACATAGAAAAAATCACTAGTACCTATTATTGTAATATTTTGAGTTAAATGAGTACTTGTATAAGTAATTTCATTTGTTGTGTTTAGTACAGGAGCTTCATTTGAGAATATTAATTAAATTTGTAAATAAGAAAGACTAGTGTTAATGTAATGTGATTGTGATCTAATTAATTGAAATTTTATTTCTTTTTGCTCTGATATTTTTGTGTGCTAAAAGAGTAAAATTAATTACATATTCCATAACTGCAAGGCAACAACAGAGCTCATTGCAAAAGATACATAACTTGTGAGTTTTAACAATTCTAACTGAAAATTGCATTGCATTGCATTTGCATTTTCGCATTTGCAATTGCATAGCATTTTTATAAGAATGTGATGGTTAAAATAAAATGAAACCAGAACCTTCTGAACCACATGAGATTTCCACTGATCTTTGGCTCCCAGAGATTGATAAGTGAGATACTTCAGGTTCTAATTACTGTTTTCTCTAGCCAGTGAAACTACATGAATATAATTTGTTAAATTAAGAATTTATATTTTGGACACACATGTACAACATGACTGTTCAAATGAATTTTAAATTACATTTATATTGTTTATAACTTAAATTCTTACAATCTATTTTCGTCCTTGTCATGTATTATTGACAATAGCAATATCCCCCTGCCACAGAATAAGTATGTCGAGTTATGGCACTGCCTTAAGGAACTCATTATAAATCATTGTAAAGAATTAAATCTCATGAATTTGTCACATTACAGAAAACATATTGTAAAGGACTGGTACTCTCTTGCTACTTTAAAAAGTGGAACAAACTTATACCAGTTTTAAGGAGCCATTAAGTAGTGACATAGTTTATAATTTTTACTTACTTCATCTTTTACCTTAAAAATTAATTTGGAGTTAGTTAAGTTGAGCAACTTCAATTCTTTATCTTGGTTTAATACAATTGCATGAAACAGAATTTTTCTTGTACTCATGTTTTTGTTGTTGTACAAGAGTACAAAATGTTATACAGAAATACAGTTATACAAAAAATATAACAAATTAATGTACAAAAAATATTGTGATAATAATAGTTTTAACTATCTTTTTATTAACATTCATGAGTGAATTTTTTTAAAGACATCAATAATAATTCTAATTTAAAATATTTGTACAATGGGAGCTCTGCATAACCAGGGATGATGAAGAATATCCCAGCCGCAAGCCTTCTGCTGGCATTGTTAATAAGAAGGTTCTTGATTATATCCTTCGATTCATTTAATTTAAAGGACCATTTCTCCTCAGGAAAATCATAGGTATCTTTTAGGATGTTATTAAAAACTTTTCCCTTGCAAGCATAGCAATTCTCTTCTCTGTCCTATCCACAATCACTTTCACATTTATCATAAAATGAATTGTAACCACACAACAGAATATACATGATAACACCTAAAGACCAGAGATCACATCGCTTGTTGTACTGACTTGATTTTCCAGTAAATGCTTCAACTACTTCGGGAGCCATAAATTCTGCAGTTCCAACAGGAGGACGTAGCTGTGATGCAGGAGACAAGAGATAGGAATTTAACTCTGTCGCAAAATCGAGCCCCAAGTCGCAAATCTTCACTGGATTCAGTTTATCAGAATACATACAAAGAATGTTTCCCAGTTTGAGATCTCTATGTGCAATACTTTTCTGTGTAAAAAAATTAGTGCACTCAAAATGTCTCTGATTATTTCTCTAGCTTCTTTCTCACTGAATGTATTTTGTTCTTGAATATGAGTAAGTAAGGACCCTCCATTAGCTTTTTCATAAACAAGATAAAAACTCGTTTTAACATCAAAAATATGTATTAACTATATAACATGGGGATGGACTTTAGAATGATGAAATATTACCACCTAGTTAACAACACGGCTGCCTAAGTGACCCAGAATATTGAACCCAGCAATATTAATTCATAGAATATTTAAATCTTGAAATAAGAAGGTGGCTGGTTTTTGCGAGGTTTTATAATTCTGCTCCTAGTCCTACTGGAGCACCTGAAGTTAGATTGCACATACTACACATTAAAGTATTATTCCTGAACACCAAAAGAAAGTTTTTACCCAATGAAGTGTTTAGCTGTATTTAAACTTAATTCTGTTATGTCTCTCAGATGTTTTATTAACTTGATGAATAATTTTGTGCTTGTGAAAAATGTGCCCTTTTGGTATACCTTGCTTGTGCAGATTGATTGGTGCAGGATATATACTTGCCTTGTGTTGTATGAGTGTAAGCTTGAGTTAAATATGCAAGGTGTAACAGTTTTTGTTAGGTTTTTCTTTACAAATATGAGAACTTATTAAATAAATATGCGAGGCAGTGGAATTATGATAAGGTTTTTGAACTGAGGTCTACAGGATTCTTTTGTTTTTATTATATTATGGATGATTTTCTTGTGGGCTTTAAAGGTTTATTTAGTCTGTAGTGCATGGTCCAAGATTATTATTCTGTATTTGAGGATAGTGAAAATATTTGCGGGATAGGCCCACACTGTTTGAACAGTTTCAGTGCTGCAGTTCCTTGTGATTATTTTAAGAACGTAATTGAGTTTGCTCAATTTTTAATTTTTATCTTCTAGGTGTGAGTTCCACTTGAGGTTGGATTGTATGGTGGTTCTGAGGTATTTTGTGTACTGTGCTTGTGGGATGCTGTTGCTTTTTAATGTCAAATTTGTTGAGTAATGTTGTGTTGAGTGAAAGTTGTGGAAGAGCATTGGGATTGTTTTGTCTTTGTTTAGGATTAGTTTCTTTTGGTAGATCCATTGAATTAGTTTGTCAGTGGCTAAGTTGGCATTTTATTGTAAAGCTTTGGTTGTTCTGGCTCTGAATATTATATTAGTGTCGTCAGCAAAAGTATTGTTTTGTTGTTACCCATTATTGATTCCATTTACTTCTTCTTCTGCACTTGAAGGGTTGAGTTCCAAAACCTGTTCCTGTGTCTACTTCCTTCTGGGCCTTCCCACAACTCTTCTTTTTGTGCATCTGTAGTCTATTGCAAGTATTGGTCATCTGTAGTCTATTGGTATGCTATCGGGCATTCTTCATAGATTTTCATTCCATCTTTTCTGAATCTTTTCTAGTTACTCCAGCAGTGGTTCGACTACCAGTTTATTTCTTAGCTACCTAAGATTTCTTTTTATCTAAGTTGTTAAAACTTAAGGGTGCTCCTCAAAAATTTCATTTCTGCTGTCAGTATTTTAATTTTCTTTTTTTGATGTCACTCTTGCTTCATCTCCATACATTGACAGTGACACAGTTGTGTTGAAGAATTTTATTCTTGTTGTATATTATAGATGTCTGTGTATTGTGCTTATTTCTAAATTTATTTACTTTTTATCTTAATCTCTCTTTCACGCGAGGTGTGGCAACCAAAATATTTAAAATATTTTACCTGTTCAATAATTTTTCTATCACAATCTTTGTTCTCACTGGGCATTTTCCCTTAAATACCCTTGTTAGTTTTTCTGTAAATATTTTAAAACCATACTCTATTGCAATTTGATTTAATTTATAAACTGTTATCTGTAATTTGTTTACAGTGTCCTGTATTATCACTATTTACAAATATAAGAAATGGAATCAGGTCTAGTGTGGATCCTTGCAGGACTTCATAGGTCACATCTCTTGGTTCAGTGTTGAATTTTTATTTCGTTGACTTTTGGTAAAGTAACTCCACTATTTTTTTTTGTCTGATAGACATGATATTATCTACTTGTAAATAATATCTTGGATTCTATAAGTTTCTAATTTTGACAATAGAATTCTGAGATCTATTGGGACTTTTGAGAAGTGAAGAAAGAGACTAACAAGAATTTCTTTTTGCTCTAATGCCATGAGGATTTCATATACAAAGTTAAATAATGCAGTTTCAGTTCATTGATTTTCCCTGTATCTATGTCGTGAGTCAGTGATAATGGTACAATGTTTCAGGTAGCTTTCAACTAATCCCATGGTATTTTGTATAATATTTTTGAAAATCGTAACAAGTGTAAAGTTGCTCTATAATTCATTACATCTTGTTGGTTTCCTTTTTTGTAGATAGGTTTAATTACTGTAGTTTTAAACATGTTTGGGAAGGAGCCATAAGTTAGTGATTGGTTGTATAAGTATGTAAGAGGTATAATGATTAACGGAGCAACACTTTTTATAATAGTCTGGAATGTTGTCTATCCCAGCAGATTGATTGTTTTTCATTTTGTTTACAATTTTAAGTAAACCTTTTTCCTTTTCTGTGGTTCATGTTGTTTACATACTAGAGGGCATGTTTTTAAAGTGAGGAAGTGTTGGAATTACTTTTGTGGAGAAGTATGCCAACTATTTCAGAGATATGTTTGTTTAACCATTTTCTGGGCAACTTATTTTAATGATGCAATCAGGCAGGCAGGGTCCAGTAGACCCAGGACTGATTATGAAGGAATTATGCTCACAGGTGCACATTTTGGTAATGGATAATGAAATAAAACGCTCTAATAATGTTGTTTAATGAAACAAAATCTATCAAAACTACTTTATCTTTATCATTTAAACATGTTTTTCTTTTATTTCAGATTGCACATTTTGTTTACCTTGTTAACTTTTGTGTACAAACCAAATTTTTTAGAATATCAATAATAAACAATTGTATCATCTCATGTTTTCAAACATTCAGTCAGGCACAGCACCATAGCTATCTCTGTGCAGTTTCCCAGCAAACCACACCTGGACTACAGATGACATCAAAACTCACCCTCCTGATCCTTGGCTACATACTAACCCACAGTGATTCTGTCTGTGAAGGCATTGTTCTTAGAGTCTCTCACAGTTAGTGTTATATAACATCCCGATGAAAAGACTTTCCGCAACCTGACATCCGTTTGTCCACTGCAAACAGTTGTTGTGAAATAATCAATCATATGAAACTGGAAAAAGAAATATTACATGCAGATTAATAGACCTGGGTCCAATGAAACCTGCTTGCTCAGTTGAGTCTAAAAAAAGATAAACATTTTTAAAATTATTATTCAATAACGTTTTTGTAAAATTTTTGGGAGTACACTTAAAAGACACTGTAGCAAACAAAAGTCACAAAAAATATCACAGCACCTTCCACAGTTTTCACTTAAAATATTGACAATTTTGCTTATGGGTCCATTGGACTCCAGTTGCCCAGACAAGTGTTAAAGTTCTGGTTGCTTCGATAGGATATGTGATTCTTCTATGTTCATGTACTAGTTTATTATTTTGTGTTTCTTTTTTTCGGTTATGATAAGGTATTTTCTGCTATGTTCCATATAGCTTTTGTTATCTTTTTTTATTTATTTATGTACTCACTCACCATTTGACCATTGTTTGACCTTTCTCATAACTTTTTTGAAGTCTGGCTGAGTATCGTTTATAGTACTTGACTATTTGATTATTACAAGAACATTGCGTTTGTGAGGATATAAAGTTCTCTTTTTCTTTGACTAGAAATTTTAATACCTTTGGTAATCCAAGCCCTTTCAAGGTAAATCATATTTCTTATTCTCCTTTATTGTGTTTGTTTTTAGTGAGGTGGAATTTATTTTAAGAGTGAGGGAGTATTTGTGCCTTACGTTTACTGAGCCCCATATTATAGTGGTTATTGTATATATGTTTTGTTTTTTCTAAGAAAATTTGATTGATTGCTCTTCAGGGGTTCTTGGATGGTCTGGTTGGTGTGTTAATTACAGCATCAAGATTGTAGGAGTATACTATGTTTACTAGTTTGATACATTCCTCTTCATTAGTGATGTTAGCTGTGGTTAGGAAGCTAATGTATATATCATCATAGAGTAATGAGTATGCTTTAATACTTTATCCAAAATTATCTCTACATTTTTTTAGAGGATTTGAAAATTTCCATCACATTCTCAGAAATTCCTTTGGAGGAAGACATTTTGCTTCGGAATTTCTGCAATTGAACATACTACGTCTGAAATACAATTTTTTGTGTAAATTCAGTTACTTCTATGAATTCATTGTTGTTGTCCCTCCCAACATATGACTGCTCTCTGTGTATTTGGTCTTACAACACTAATAATCCACAAAGTAGAAACCTGAATTTTGTCAATTTTATTTTGTCCTCTCTGAGCTGCTATTATATCGCTATTATTGTGTTAGATCTTGAATTATGTTGCAATTTCTTTATGTTGTATCATATCTTAGTATTCTAAATTGTGTAATTTTGCATTACATGAATTATTCTGTGTCGTTATTTTGTAGTCAGAATTTAACTGCCTTGCCGAACTTTATTTCATTATTATTTGTTTTGTTCAATAATGTTGGTATGAGATGTTATCTTATTGTTCTCATAATTCTTTAGTGACAATGGCAGATTGAAAGTTGTTTTTTTGAAAATATATTTGTGATGTGATTTATCTTGTTACTAGGTTTTTGGTAGATCTTGATTATGTAAGATGGCCCGTATTTATAAGGTACTATCTTATTGAGTGAAAAAAATTGTTCTGTGTAATGGCTGACACAATATTCATAGATTTATTTACATCCTGTTCAGAAAATAATTGATATCATTTCGCAAGATTTATACAGATATTTTGTGTCTGAAAGTTTGGGATGGTTTTGGGATATTTGACCTTAATTTTTCTATGTTTTTGAGCAAAACTGACTTCATGTATATCATTGTCAATTTTCTTTGAATAATAGTTATCTGCACTTCCACTGAAATTGTCACCATCAGAAACAAGTTTCTTGTGCCAAGTGTTGTGTATATCTAAGGAGTATTCCACAATAATATTCTATACAGGATTTTCCAGATCACATTCTTTCCTACAACACAACAGTGTAATTTAAAAGATTATATTATAATAATTGTAATTCAAGGAGTTTTACAGCGTAACTGCACTGTGACAGATATAAAACACCTGACTCATGACAATCACATGAACATACAATAATTAAATCTCTAGCTCTACCAAAAATGCAAACACAATATTGGAATATTTACAGGAAGAAGTTACAGGAATGAATTCTCGGCTATCCGGGAGACGCCGCGTCGTTGGCTGGGGTGCCGACGTTTCGCCTGACATTTCTAGCGCTAACGCAATTCTAACATTGAAATGGCGGGGGCAGTCCAAAGTACCTAGGCGTCACGCTGGACGCGGCTAACTTCGCGCGAACACGCGACGCGCCCTCTAGTTGAAAGCGTGGCAACTCCTGGCCATGTTGCGAAGCTTATTCCATAAAGCGAAGCTAAACTGTCGCACGGCGAATGCCCTGCTTTTATATAAACCATGATTTAGGCGGCATTATGGTAACGCCTGCCCAAGTTTTGGGAATAGCGGCGACGCCCACCACTTAAATAAGTTGCAAATAGTTTCAAAAATGCGTGCCTTCGCTAGAATACTGTGGCGCGCCAATGTTCATTAGAAACGCAGATTTACACGCTGCAGTAAAACTATAAATACCGCTCATAGAAGAGGCACTTTAAAAAACTTAGCAAAAGTCTTTTATTCAAAACTAAATACGTCAATAATGAATTATAATAAATTTATTTTTGTACGAGCCGACCCCACGGCTAGTACAAGCGGCCCGAGAGATATGCTACAATAGGCGAGACGGCCAATACTACCTTGCATGAATTGCGTAAACAACGCCAAAGCCGCCGAAGGCTTTTTTCTTTTCCTGGACCATGTTCTTTTCTCATTTTAGATCAGCCATAGATGTCCGCAAGGATAGGAAATGGCTCTAACAGCAGGGAAGTGTGGCGGCATTGCACTACTGCGGCCCACACGCCCCTGCGCTGCAAAGCAACGTTCGGCGCGAGGGTTCAAGCATTTGCGAGTCGCGCGCGGGTCGGCGTGGTTTCGCGTCTGGCGTCGGTTCGCGTCTGGCGTGCTCCGCTTGAGTTTTGGCGTGCCCTGGCGGCTTTGTACCTCTATTAGTGCTGGCACTCGTGAAATGAAGCGACATGCCTGTCGCCACAGTTGGGCATTCTCGAGTTTTCCGGTCTTTGGAGGCATTCGGTTCAAACAAAGCAGTGGCGGGCCGCGCAGTAGCAAGCAAACCTTCCCTCCTCCTGCAGCCGTTATGCTGAGTGCCTCCCCGAGCCTGGCAATCGGCTTCATTGCGGTACTGCCTATGCCTACCCGATATTCCTCCCAGCGATGGCCTTGCTGAGTAGACAGTGGTATTTGTTTATTGCCCGTTTATTTGTGTCTGATTTAGTTCTCCTATGTAGAGAAACCCATGGCCTCAAAAGTTTTTGGCGGCCCGTCTCCGTGTACACGGCGCGTTTTCATCTCGCTCACATGAAGGATTGTAAGCCCCTTATGATTCGAGTTTCGCTTTTGATATTATCAAGCGATTCCCCATTTTGAAGGCCGCGAATGACAATTCGTTGCGAACGTTTTCCTCGGTGGCGCGCCGGGAAGAAAAACTGCGCTGCTGGTTATACGGTTTGCAATGCGCGTGAGAATTTTTTAATAATTTCCCCATGAGTCCTTTACGCAGGGCGCGCGGGCCGGGCTGATTGTGAAAAATGAGGGCAGATGATGTCCTCGCAGGGGCATCGTGAGGTGGGGGGGAGCCGCACTCATGAGCGCCTGAGGCATCTATTGGCTGCCTCTATCCACTATTTCACCCACGGTTTGGCTGTGGCCGCGGAGTACAGCTGCGCGGGCGCAGTGGGCTGAGGGCCGGGGGTGTATTTGCAAGCTGCTTGGGGGAGAAGGTTGTTTGCGATGGCGGGCGTTGCGAACGCGTATGGGCGAGGATCTGATAGGGTTTCGCCGGTTTGGGAACGCTTGGGGCTTGGGCGGTGTTTTTGTAACTCATCCTTGGGCGGAAGACCCTCTATCGACAGTGTGGGGTGGCTGAGTTTCGCCAGCCTTGTCGGTTGATTCGTTTTCAGGTTTCAGCGCAGGCGCGTGTTTCTGGTGGGGCGGATGGCCGTCGTGGGTGGAAATTTCGGTGGCATTGTTCGGACGGGAAAGGGAGGGCTGTTTCGGGCCGGCCTCGGCGCGGGCTATCAGGGTTCGACATGGGCGGAACGCTGCCTGACTGCGCAGTGTGTTGGTAAGCACGGGGCTCAGAGGCTGGTGTAATTTGCGACGCGCGTCGGCGCTAGTGCATGTTTGAGATTCACCAGCTGTGTTGTGGTGATGTTGAGGGCTGTGGTGGGAGGTCGGGCAGCTTCGGCGACGTTCCTGTTCGTGGGCGGCTTCCTGCATGGCGCGTGGGTGGTCAGCTGCCGCGTGTTCCTCCTGTGCGGCGCTTGAGTTCAGCTAGCAGATCTGCTTCTTTCGCCTCGGGATGGGAGCACGCGTGACGGTGTTCGGTCCGAGTTTGTATCGGCACGCGTGCAGTTGGCCTCTTTCGCGTAAAGCGTACTGGCGAAGACAGCATGGAGCGAGCTGGTGCTCGTTGGCGTTGTTGACGCCGTTTTGTAAGGGGGAAAGATTTAAGTGTTTCATGCATTATCTTAATACTTATCATGCCTTGTTAGGGGCATTTTGGATTTATTTGGTTGCTATCTACTTTATTATTTAAATTTTAAATTTATTCTCATGTTCTTAAGTTTATGATCGTCAGTTAAATTGATTCTGAAAGCGCTCGATGGCGCACGGACGGCTTACGCACACCAGGGTGGTCTCGCACTCGGCGCGCGAGGGAGCTGGTGCTCCTACCTCTCGACGGCGGAGGCCTGCGTCCGCGTTGATGTTTTGGCGGCGGCTATGTATTTCTAATGCTCTTTTATGCTCTCGGCCAGTATAAGGTTTTTCCTTGTGCAGGAAGCCGAGTCTTGTCGAAGTCAATGGCATGTCCCGTAACCTCCGAGTGGTGGCACATAGCCGAACGTTGATGTTGTTTCTTCGTTTGTAGTGCGGCGATGTGTTCTTTTGAGGCGCTCGGACACAGACCGCCGGTCTCGCCAATATATGTCCTGCCGCGCTGCAGGGACTTCAATAACACTCCTGCCGACTGGAGGAGGAAGGTAACGCAATCTTTAATGCGTAGCAAGGCGGTTGTGCAGCTTGTCGGGCGCCGTGAACACCGGTACGGATGTTGTTTTCTTCCGTAGTAATTTACCACCGATCGGTGACACATCGGATGAGGGGATCAACGGCTTAATCTGGAGCGGGCGCCTCTCTTCTTATCTCCGAAGATCGTGACGATCTTCCGGCCCGTGCCGCGGCTTCGGCGCCACGCGCGCCGTCGGTGCGGATTGCGACCTTCGGGGTGGCCCGTAACGCTGGCAAGCACTCGTTTGATCGGCGTTTTGGGAATAGAAGTTGGCCCTGAAAGTGTGTTCGAGCTTCTGATGTTCTGCGCGGAAGAGAGTGCTCATAAACACCTTCCACAGCTTCTTGTGGCCAGTGGTCTTCAGTACACCTAGTTTTATAAAGGATGGTGGTGGAAATCCGGCGTGTGAGGTATCGGTCTGTGTGCGTCGGGGTTTTCGACTAGGACCGGTGCCAAGGTGCCGTCGTCGCGTTTGCTGACCAGGACATCTAAAGAACGGCAGACAGTCGTTTATTTTTTCCGTCCTCCCATGCGTGGAATTGGACTGATCTGGTGGATGCGTTAAGTGAAGCAGAAAGAACTCTTTCTAATTAAGACCGGTCCGTGTGGCCGATAACAAAGGTATGTCCACGTACCGCACCCAGAGAACGGTTTGTGCACGGCGTTCCGTAGAGCCTCTGATTCAAAAAGCTCCATGAAAACAGCATTGGCAGCGATGGGGACAGCGGAGAGGCCCATTAGGCCCCCTTTCCACCTTGGGCGTATGCCGGTCCTGGTACTGAAACAAAGGTGGAATTTAGGCAGAATGCGGCCAGTTTTCGGCCGCGCATTCTGTCCCTGCTGGCTACGATTCTGCAAACTTTTGAACGTATATACTTCCACGGCTTTCTTTGACTGGAATTTTGTAAAGAGCGAAGTCACGTCAAGCTGCAGCATATCACTTCGTTATCAGTCTTTGCTGCCGAATTGTCAACGAGTGCGTAAAGTTCCGGCAGGCGTATTGCATACGCTTCGGCGAGCGGCGAGAGATGGTCAGCGACAAGTCGCCAGGGGCGTGGGTCGGCGAATTGATGGCAACTGACGATGGGGCGTAGGTGGTACGCGCAGGCTTGTGT
>BOPP01000103.1:1067289-1089653 GCA_017312745.1 Gryllus bimaculatus
ACCTTAGGTAGGCCGTAAAACCTGGGCGTCGACGAGTTGTTCCGACACAAGGCCAACTTCTTCGAAGCGTCTATGCAATGCGAGTTGCGAATCCTCGCGGCGGTTTCGGTTCTCATCTTGTGTACCGGGTTGTGCTGCAGAAGCGAGTACGTGGAGTCATCGGAAAGAATGGCAGCCTCCTTGTCGTGGTAATCCGCAGCTTTCATGACGACCGTAGCATTGCCTTTGTCCGCTGGTACAATGACAAGGTCACGTCTGCTTCGAAGTGTCTGCAAGACCAGTCGCTCCTCATTGAGTAAGTTAGTGCGAGGAGCGCGAGCGTGTTTCACTATCCTGGCCGTCTTTTGTCGGATGTCCTCGGCTTGTTCTTCCGGTAATCCCACGAGCGCACTTTCTACCCCCGCCACGATGTCAGCGATGGGTATTTGCTTGGGGGCTGTCGCGAAGTTGAGCCCTTTGGCGAGTACAGCAACCGTCGCGTTGTCTAGTTCCTCTCCACTCAGGTTGACAACTGCTTTGGACAGGGTGGTGGCACGTTGTTTCGGATGCTGTTTCCTAGATACAGCCAAGATACAGGAATGCAAGAGAACCTCAAGTGAAAACAAAATGTTCCAACAAATATACCCTGGAAAGTTCTAAAATTTGTATGTACTTGTACTTTGACACAACCGCTCGTTACAAGCTAAGGCCTGCCGGCAGCATCCTGGCCGTGTGGCCATGGGTTAAGGGGTACTTGTGGTTAGCACATAGCCATGCCTATGCAGTATTCTGAGAAGTGAGCTTTCTTATCATCACACAGCAACAGATACTGGAACATTGCAAGGCACAATTAATTTTTGCCCCGACAAGGAATTGAAACTGGGGTTGTGCCATGGAAATTGAGCATGATAACAAATGAGCCACTGAGTTCCGTTTTAAAATTTCTGGTGGGTGGAAAACACTTACATTATGCTTGCTCATTTCAAGTCATAAGGAATGATAGTAGAACAATTTTTCCCTCTACTGTTGTTTGTTCTGATTGTCAATTAGATATAACTGTTAAAAATTACATAAAGAATGCAGAAATGATAATAGTGGAATGGTAGTAGGACTCTTGAGGAAACAAAAATAGTTAAAACTTGAACCTCCATTCTTGATTCATCGATGATTTGCATTGCTTGTATGTTATTTTCAAATATTTACCAATTTAAAACAATTGAAAACTAAGCTATGTGAAACTGATACATACTAGTGATGAATACAATTCTTAACTGTGAATGGGAAAAACCAAAATACGATATGCAAAGTGGCAAAACAGGATAAAGAGGTTTTGTATTAGTTAATATCCATAGGGTGAAGAATGAAGTAATTCTTAGTTTTGTACATACAAAAAACAACAGAAAACACTAGTACCTACTTTTGTAATAATTTGTGTTTATCTTTTGTTATTAACATTCATGCATGAATTTTTAAACTGTACAATAATAATATAAATTAAAAAAGTTTCTTCATTAGGGGACTCTGCAAATCCAAGGATGATGAAGGATATCCCCAGCAAACCTTCTGCTGACATCCTTAACTGAGAGATTCTTGATTATATCCTTTGCGTCATTTGCTATGAAAGTCCATTGTTCCTCAGGGAAATCATAGATACCTTTTAGAATGTTATTAAAAAGTAGTGACAGGCATCACAATTGTCTCTTCTTCCCCTTCCACAATCACTTTAACGTTTTGCATTAAATAGCCAATTCTCTAGTTTCTTTCTTACTGAATGTATTTTGTTCATGAATGCAAGTAAGTACGGAGCCTCCATTAGCTTTTTCACAAATTAGATAAAACCTCACTTTAGTTTCAACAAATGCATTAGCAGTATAATGTTGGAGTGGCCTTGACAGTGACGAAATATTTTAACCTCATTAACAGCACTGCTGCCACAATGACCCAGAATCTTTTCGATTATTTTACAGCATTTTTCATATCAGTACAAATATTAAAATAAATCTGTACAGAAGCAGAAGCACTTCTGCCCACTTTTTCTCTCATGAATCTGTACAAATCTTGGAAAGGAGACAAAATGAGGCTTGAGCCACATCGCTTTTTCCTTAGATGGTATTAACCAATTTGTAGTTGAATTGGCAACTGTAAATAACAAACAAATATCTGAAATGTCTATCAAAAATACACATTAGCTTTTAGCATACATATAATTATAACAATACAGTGAAAATTATGTCTAGATTCTTTATAATATGTAGTATCTCTCTTCACTATTCTTACAATTACAAATAAATAATAAATTTTCTTTAATACCATCAACTAACTAAATCATCACGTTGACTTATGATTTTGTAGAAACAACTATAATATTAATTGGCAATAAGTAAGAGGGGGAAAAATGTTTTACATGATTACCCAATTAAATTCTTCTGATGAACAAAGATATTCTAAGAAACAATATTCAGTATTTTCCTTGACAATTTTCAATATTACAAATGACTTATTTATTCTTTCTATCTATTGTATTTACTTTTTTACATTTTTTTATAAATACTTTTTTTCTTTAACTTTCAATTTTATATTGTGTCTAGTATAACATTCCTTTTAACTTTCTTTTCATTACCCTTTTAGATGTAATTTTTAATACTTTGTTGAAGCCAGTTGAGATTTTGGAATGGCTGGATTCAGGATTCTCTCTTCAAACTTGTTGAAAGTCTCTGAAACTAGAAAGAAACAATTTCATACTACCATAGTTGCACCAACTGATGTTTCTATATTATTCTTTGAATAAACTTCTTTGTAGAATTTGAAATTAATATAATCTTAAACAGGTATCTGGGAAACAATTAACCCACAATGGAATAATTCTCTAACAATTTAAATTATATTATCTATTGCCAATTGCAAATGCCTACTTGCCATGTCATAGAATGTTATAGAATTACAGAATTATTGTCATTTTTGCCAATTGCATATTGGCCATATTACCATTTAATTTGTTAATTTTTTTAGTTTTATTTTTGTTCATATTACATCAGATTTATTTTCAATATTATACCAATTTAACCTTAAGTTGCTCCCCAAACCCACATTCCATATCTTATGAGAGACTCAACCAGTGAAGTACAATATTTATGTGACAATTTGGATATGGCTCAAATATTTTATTCCCATAGGTTTCCAAATAAATATTCTAATTATTTTCTGTACTTCTGAAATATGCTCTCTCCAGCTCAGATTCTGAAAAAAAATTACACATGTACTTCAGTTTACTGACAGAATTAATTTTAGTTGTGCATTGACAGCTTTTAAAATAATTGTGTATTCTATTTTAGTTAAGCTAAAATACTTGAACATGTGTTGTAATAGTGTGTAGAGTTATCAGATGTTATTTTTGTCTTTTTCCATTAACTATTAAGCCTTCTTGTGAAATCATTTTTTTAAATCTTAAATTATTTTTGTACATCTTTTCTGCCTTTTTTTGGTGTATTGATTGAAGTTTGTTGCAAACTTAAGTTTCCATTGTGGATTTTCATTTGAACTACATTTTTTTTGGTTGGTAGGAAAATCTATTTTAATTTTTTTTACAAGCAGACTGTAAGAACAAAAACAATATTAGGATAGTTCATTAAGTTCTAATTAATAGAAATTAGAACAAAGTTCTTAAATAATATACCACCCATTACTATTTTCCATTTCTGGCTATTCCAATGCTATGAAAGTTTTTTTTTTTTGTTTTTCAAGCAATCCATGCAAGTCGATACGCCCAGAAGGCATGGCAGTTGAGGCCACTTCCTCCAGGCCACAACTTAATTGGGGCCCCAATTTTTTTTAATTCTAAACAAATGAAAATGGATTTACTTCTACTTTGAATGTAATTTTATCTATGTAATTTTTGTTGTGGAGAAAAATTGATTTTGTTTATGAAATGAGAGGGGGCAGTCATTATTTTAAAAGGAAGGGGACCACTGAATCTAACGTCCAATGACTCTGGTTTTCTCTGGGCACTCCACCACAAAAACCAATGCAATTCAGTAGAGAAGGCAATGATGGTAAACAAATATTGTTAATGGCCTCCCCTAAAATAAACTAGTGGTGCTAAAACAGCAGGTACTTTCTTGCCCTATTTCAACGTAAAATTAAACGAAAAGTACTCAAATTTTTGAAAACCTGTACATGACCGTCTTTCAAATTTATCTTTGGGGGTCAGATTTTTTAAGGAAAAAACTATCTTTATAATTGTAGTTGTAACAAGACACCGAAATAATTTTGAACTTTGCTATTTTCGAAAAATCAAGGTTTTCAACGAACTGGTCCAACACTTCTCGATATTACCCCACCTGCTAGGAGACGTACAGAATATGCCACTAAATGTGAATTGAGAGAGGGAGGGAGAGAGAGAGAGAGAGGGGGGGGAGAGGGAGAGGGAGAGGGAGAGGGAGAGGGAGAGAGAGGGAGATACAATTTAAATATGGAAAGAGACTTCTAAAAGTTTGTTTTTAGAAGCATTTATATTTTATGATTAAAAATATGATCGCAGTTGACATTTAATAATGTTATGCATTGGAAACTCAATTACAAAATTGAAAGTTAATATGTAGGAACATAATATATAACTATTATGTTGTTGAGTTAATTTGTGAAAACTAGCAGCAAATTATAACATTTAAACAGGAGAAAATACAGGGATATGCCATACCTTTTTAATCAGAAATGTATATACAGTTAATGAAAATGTACAGTTAGCTTGCATATTTCATTTACTAATTATCAAAAACTGCCATTTTAAATGACCTGAGAGTTGTAATTATATTTTGAAGCCATTTGATGTACTTGATGAATTGGGATTTCAATGAGATGGCTGATAGTTTGCATTCCCATGCTTATTGAAATATAATCTATAAAAATAGTTATATGTTGTGGAACACACATCGAAATTAAACTTCGATGTGCATGATATTTGTATTGAAAAGGATAAGATACCAATGATGAACAAACACAGTGAATAAAACATTACTTTTGCTTTAATGTATTAGCTTAGTTGACACAAACACACAATTAATGCTAGTAATAATACAATGACATTTAAAGATTAGAGTTGTTACAAAAGCTTTAGGGAAATTTAAATGTTAACCGGCAATATAATCATGATATTGATTAGGGTAATTTTCCGAAATTACACGCGCGGGCTACAGGCGTAGTTCAGGGCCCAGTCATTTTATTTTTCTCTGCATTAAACTGCTACGGATTGAAGGGATTATCGATAGCTTCAGTTGAGTTTACTCTTACCAGTCTGCTTCCGAGATTTCTCATAGGAAGCAAGTTTTTTCCTGATAGTTTTGAACTATGAGTATATATATGCAGGTTGAGTCTTTTAACTTTAACATCACTAATTTTTGAACGGTTGAAGTTATTGTAATGCAGTTTTCACATAAGTACATGAGAAATGGGGGCTGTTTGATGAATATATTAGTTTCCATTTTATTATTTGTAATTTAAAACTTATAGTTTGCATATAAATCTTGAACTCAACAATCTGAAAATATCAAGGAAACTTTAGAAAAGATGTGACTGACCACTTCCTTCAAAGACCGGTTACGATCAATATAAAACATGAATAAGCGTAAAACATAAAACATTCAGGTTTGCAATATAATGACAAGACAAATTTATTTTATAATATTAACACTGTTTCTTAAAAAAATACAAGATAATCTGGTGTAAACCCGCTTAGTAGATATAGAGAAGTCGGACCCATCGAATTGACGACCAACACAGGAAGTGTGTGGCAAGATCATATTCAAGATTTTCTGTAGCCATGACATCAACGCAAGAAGCTGATCGTTTGGAACAATCCCATTTGTTGTTTCCCAAGCGAATACTGGCGACAAGCACGACGATTGATTATCATCTGATCAAAGAATGGTGGTGACATTAAGAAGTGTAAAGAGGTAGCTTTGGCAACTCGCTCTACATATAACAAGAATTCATCTATCACACAGTTGTCAGTGAATTATATTTATTTTAGGAACGCCTTGCATCTTGCAACGTACGGGCTGCGACGTGTCCTTTAGAATTTTCGCACCTTTTACAGAAGAATCTGAAAATTTCTCAATAGAAAGGAATTAAGAAACGTGTACCAGTTTCGTCAGGAGGAATGTCTTCCAACCGCTGAGGCAGGGGCGAGCGCCCGCGAGATACAAAGCCACAGTCAATTATTTTATTTACCGATATCAATCATTCAGTTTTGTAAAGTCATTATTTCTGCGGCTTGATGCAAGAAGGAAAAATGTCAATATTCAAAGATTTAGAGAATACGTGGTTTTTCAACACCATAGAAATGACAAAATCTTAGGCCAACGTAAATCAATGTGAGACCTTGGACCTTTGGGCCTTCCTTGGACCTTTGGGTAGACAGACTTTAGACTTTGGCCTTCGTTGCACTGAAAGAAGTGGCTTTCAAGCACACATTGGCCATACAAACAGAAAATCACTAAAAACTGACATTGGCCCTTCCAGCACGAAGCCACAAATTTCAATTATGTAATGATCTTCATGCTACAGTATGTGAACCAATCCAGAGATAACATATTTATTAAAACGCATAAAAGAAAAATAAATTTTAATCTGCAATTTCGATATGAATTTATGGACAGACTACCGTTGGATAAAACACAACATTTTTTAAAAGTATCTATAATTGGTCTTTCGTAAAATCATACAACACAAATTAATATTGTGAAAATGTCTTTTGCTCTCTTTAGATATCTCCGAAGAGTCATCTATTCTCTGTCGAGGTAAAAAACAAAAACAAAAGAAAATTACTTGTAATAACAAACGGTCTATTTAAATAAACATCTTGGCATAAAAAAATGATATCGTTGGGGATATCATTGTTATTGATAAATTTCTATGTATTAAATGATTATGAATGTATTATTTGTTCAATGATACTTTTTCATGAACACTTTCATACTTAGAAGTCAGAGAACAGGTTGATACCAGTTGATTTTTCCTCGCAAACAACCGGAAACAATCAGGCAATGACGAGGTGAAAACCTGGCACTAATTACAAACGTTTCATGACAAATGTACGTAGCGAATTCATGTAAATCAATCGGCAATTCACCCGGCCAAGAAACCAACTGCTCACAACACTCGGGCGAAAAGGTGTGTATCTTAATTCCAGTGACAGAAGGAGTACATACTAACCTCCCGTCGGGAGAAAAGCTTAGTTCTTCGGTATACCATATTCCATTACTGTGTGTTAGCATTTCGTAATGAGTTAATCGCGAAAGAGAGGGGCGCATTCGCCGTTTGTGTTTTGAACTACTTGAGCTCGCATGGCAGGCAGTGTCCTTCGGAGACGGCGATGGCGTAGGTGCTGCCGCAGTCACTTGCAAGTCTCTCCGACCTCCACCTTCTCCTGATCTCTGGAACTCTTCTCGCGAACTCTCACCAGAGAGCAAAGACGACGTCGTCGCGACTGAGCCCAGAAAGGGCACCGTGCGACTTGCTCCTCCCTCCCGCTGCTCGTCCCGTGCTCTGGGCTCCGCGGGCGCGGCCCCTCGCCACCCCATTGCGACCTCCGACCCCTCCCCCTCCTCCGGAGGCCCGCTGCCCCTGATGTCGTGCACACACAGCCCCTGCAGCCCCCTCTCTTCGCTGGCGCAGCGGCTGAGCGCGCTCAGGCCCTGCGGGTGGACCTCCAGCGCGGACACCGCGTAGGAGCCGTCTGCGAGCGGGAAGTCCGTCACCGGCTCCACGCGGTTCCTGCGCCGCCTCCGCGAGAACACGTCGGAACACGGGACCATTTCTTGCAAGTGGTAAGACGGGCAACCACCCGGAGAAAAGCCGGCGAGGTCGTCAGCTAGAGTGTTTAAATCCAAGTCGTGCACAATCAGCAGATACCCCCTCGAAGAAGAAATTATCATTTTTGATGCGTCTGGACTTAGCCGCATGCGTAAGAAATCGTGCGAGCCGAATACTTTTTTGCTCTCTATTATTTCTTGGGTAAAATCTTTTAGACTCCAAGCGTGAATCATTCCATCACCCCCACATGTTACAAGAACATCGTTTTTTGATGAAAACTCAATGTTGCACACGATGTTTGAATGTCCCCTCAATGTCCGCATCTTTCCCTTTAAATTTCGGATGTCCCATAAAGCTACAGTCATGTCATCACTGCCAGTGGCGAACGTCCAAGAGTCCAGAAATTTTACTTTCTTGATACGGCGGCGATGAGCATTGCTGACCGTTGCAATCGAAGTCCGACACAAAGGATCAAAAATCTGGATGCCATTTCTGTCACAAGTCGCCAATAGAAGAGAGCCGTCGGGAGAGAAGTCCATGCTATAAATTCCACTATGCACAGCGTAACCCGGGCTTTCCCAGGAATCGCATTGCAAGATTGTCGAATATAGTCCCTTGTAAAATGCGTCTGAATGTCCCAGGGACAATCGTTGTCCGTATTCCCTTTGCCGAATCCATTCCGGATGTCCAAACTTTTCTCTGGACTTTAGCATTTTGCAATTTTGAAATGTTAACTCAGTTTCTTTGTCAAGATGTATTAAATTGATATTCACAAAATATCGCAAACATATAGCAATGATTCACAAAAAATCGTAAAATGGAAATCCTATTACAAATGAGATAAAATCTTAAATAAAACAATTTGACTTTTTCTTGTCCATTAATAATAAATCACTTAAAATGTACACAATATTGGACATATAATCTAAAATTACTATAGTGTATATCTACTTGGACGTACAAAGTTATCTTTTCGAGTTAAATCAGTCCAGTTTCAATCTTCATCAGGAATCTCCCAGAGACGCTCTATAATATACCCGGGGTCGTCGAAGAGAGTGGACACAGCTGTTTCCTCAACGACTGCAAAAGAGGACTGAGACTTCCTGAAGGCTGAGGCAACCAGACACTGAAAAATGGACGGGACGTACATTAGACGACAAACTCACAAATTAAGGTCTGGGAGAAAGTAAGAGATATTTCGTATTTAGATCTGTCATACACACGATAATATATTTAAAGCACCATTTTGCTAATGAGTTTTCGAAAGTATTTTGAAACCAAGATTAGGTCGCTCTTTAAAAATGGTACAAAAAATTCAAAATTATCTGTCAATTTCTCTTTTGTCAGATCTTTTTTAATAACAGATATTTTTTTTATGTATGAATGGAAATCTTTTTCGAAATTAGTGGCGCTACAACAGCAAATACTGGCGTTTTTAAAAATTTTTAATGTTAAAAAATTCAAAGCGTTCAACGAAAATGAGACCCAAGCTATTATTTTAATCTTTCTTTTATTGTATTCGTGAGAAACAATTTAAAGAACACTTTTGGAGCGGTTTTTGAGAAAAAAGATTGCTAAAAATTCCCTGTATTTCGGACAAAATTACACTACGAGTAAAACTATGCATATGTTTGAAATATTGATCAACTATTTCAAAATCAGACTATAAAAGATTTCATTAAAAATATTGCAACATCTCAATATTCAATATTGTAGTTGCAGCAAGACGAAGAGAAATTGCACATTTTGAAGTTTTCAAAAATGTGTTGCATGTGTGTTCCGCACAGTTTCGAATGAAGCTGTTTGTGTCATAGCCGGGATGATCCCAATAGATATAATGACTCTTGGGTGTCGAAGCGTTACGACAAAAGAGCTGGGAAGCAGAACGGCCCGGAACAACTAGCAGAAAGCAACAACAAAATTTGATTCGTTCTCCAAGGGACGATAAATAAACCGACTGATTCCTACAGTCGAATCTAGGATCAGTCCAAAGCCCAGCGGGAAAATTATTACCCTCATAACTTCTAACTGGGCATGGTTGCTTCCGAGACTACCTTCGTAGCTTCAAACTGGATGATTATCCACATTTATCTGTGTGTGAACCTGTTGTCGAGGACGCCAAATACTGATTTTTCGGTGCGCACGAGTCACTGCTGAGATACTTGTTATATGCCAGATGACTCCAGAAAATGTACTTGCATGCTTGTTTCTGAAACCAATTGGAGATCGGTGTGTAAATTTGCACAAGACGCATTGCTGAATTTAAGATGCATAGATAAAGGAAGGATCTCTGATACCTCACGTAACTGACTTCATGTGACAGGGTCACTATTCCACTCCCGACGATGGCACAAACACACAGGCGGTTCCGGGGAGAAGCTGGAGGAGACGGGAGGTGCTGTTAGAGTGCGTAAAAACATCACCCGCTGGGTAGTACGGGCTACCATGTGTCTTTTGACGATTTCAACCTACCCTTATTAAAAAAAGAGACACGGACACGGACACGCGATGCAAGAACTCGAGGGATTGCAGAAAACCTATACGGATTCAGAAAAGTGAGATCTACAATAGATGCCGATCAACATGTAAACGATATATCCCGGTAGGTAATACAAGGCAAAAGATGGAAAAGGGGTAGTAAAATATACCACACTATTGTCTCCCAAGATGTCAAGAATGCCTTATTCGGGGAGGTGGAACTACACCCTAAGCTCTACTGCATTTTAAACTGCCACACTAACTGATTAGGATATCGTCAGCTACTCTACAGGAAGTACGCTGTTGAACCGCACGGAGGATGGTCAGAGATCCGTTTAGGACCTTTCTCGTGGAATATAGTGTACGAGAGTGTTTTCAGAACAGAGGTGCCGGATGGTTCTGAGATCTTCGGTTTTGCGGGTGACATGAACCGTACTGAAAAACTAACGGACTGTTGCAAACTGGCATGACACATGACCTTACTACCTCGCAGTCCCCTGCTAACACCGTAGCCATTTCATCATTCATTTCTCCATTCTCCTCAAATTTTTCGACCCCTTTTACCTTTTCTAAACTCACTACCATTCCCATTACCAATCTCTGTTCCTCAGATTCCACAATTTTCTCACAACCTGTCATCCAGTTGCCACTTTCGGGCAAGCACTGGGGGTAAAATTGGAGTAAATATACTACTACAGACATATTCAGCCCGTGTAGGTATATGAAAAAGATTTAAACTCTGCACTATAACGTTCAATCTCCGCAATGACTTACCTTTTCAAATTCGCAACTTCTGTCTTTGCAGGCTAATATTATTGCCAATTTATTGGTGCTTTAACGGCTAAGGTCATTAATCCCTTAAGTGCAGTGCATATTTTATCGCAGGAGATTACGGTGATCATCTCCCGCGGGATGCAGAGATCTGGTGCCAACATACCCGTTGATTTGCGGGATTGTTCCCAACCAGGTATCTCCATCTCTCTCACAAGCGACATGTGTAGAAGTGTAGTGCATGTTAGTGTGTTTAAGAGTAAAGAAATGACAAGGAAGAGGAAAGATTGCACGCGGTTCGTGACCCATTTGTTAAGGGATTGCTCCGGCATCCACCCGGTTTTGATAGGAGAAACGCCGCTAGAGAGAAAAGAAATCGAGTAAGTGTCCTCGAAATTCTGGTATTTATGTTAGAAATCATATAGATTATATGGTCATGAACAGACCGTTATGTACGGAATCTACAGGCCTTCAACAAAGCAAATTATTGGGGTATCACAATTCGACGGTACCTGTTCGTCATGAATGCAACACGCCAGAAACTTTACAAAAATCCACACCGATAAACTTAACTTCTCGCAGCTTTTATTTGTAATGGAAGTGGTCAAAGAGAAGCAGTGTTTTAATATTAACTTTATTATGCTTATTTTACTTATCAATTCTGCCTGTATCTTTTGATTTATGAGTCTTGCCTATTGCAAATTCTATTGCCTTAAATACTACTACCTTTTTTTGAGTTCCTTGTTGGAGCGCCAACTTCTGTGATATTACAACTGAACTGTACATCTGCTGCACGTTACAACTGCTGGTTGGTCTTGGCCCGTCCGCGGGCTGTCGCCCCGAGTACAGACAGAATTTTGGTGCACTATAAATGACACCACTTTCTTAGAAAATGTAGAGATGACTGAACATATCAATCACTTCTTTGAATCCATTGTTTTATGTGGAGAATTTAACATGAATTTTGTGAATAATTCTTGTGAAAGAGCAGTTTTTCAATTTAATTCCTTCAGTTTAGGAATTACAATAAATGTACCAACACTGATTGTACCAAATGTAAAGAAAACAACCCATTAAACAGTGATAAATCCACAAAATGTAAAGAAAGCAATCCACAAGATTGAGTGACTCTTGTACAAATTCTTTAAATTATACAAAATACTGGAACCTTCTTATTAAATAATGCAGGTATCTGTAGATTGTATACTAAAGTAAATTAAAATATTTCGTACACTACTTGCTGCATGAATTAGAGGGTGTGGTTTAAAATGCTGTTGATATAAACGACAAATACAGTATAATTAATTTTTTTCGAAACTAACTTTGCTTTACTAAATTTTTCTTTAAAAGGCAATTAACATTTCACGGAAAAGCATTTCTTCGATAACACCAGGACTTAGAATATAAGGCAAAACAAACAAGTCTACATTTCTAAACATCATGAGGCTAAAATCATTAAACTTGATCAGGATATTTTGAACTAAAATAAAAATTCAGAAACAACGTGGAATGTAGTAAAAAAACACGCCAACATCAAAAAACGCTGTGGATCTGATTGTGGTAATATGGTAGTTTTGAATTGTTTTTTGATAGCAAACTCTTAATCTATGTATGTTTATTATATTGCGTGCCAGATGATGGCAATATAGAGAAATTGGTTGAAATATGTTTTCTAGGAAACTGAATAAAATTATATTATGAATATCTTTTTATTATATTTATAGTGGAAGGCAACTAAAACAAAACCTGGATCATATATTTGTTTACTGATATTCCAATTTTTCTTTATACGCAAGATATTGTATGAAATAATGATTAAAAATCAGAGCATGTTTAATGGGTGGCATTGTATCGTTTGGAGTAGTATCTCGCATAGTATAGTGAACCATTTTTATTAAATGCTCCAGAAACTACCTTTCTCATATAAAGTAATACGAGAGGAGTTTGCTACCAAAAAAACGTTCATCCTAATGTAAACCTAAATCTACTTTTAAGCATTTATTCGTTCGTTCAACACCACGAATGGATACAGTTTAAATCCACTTTTTCCCACCTTAAATGTGGCGATAACATCCCGTTCATCAAGTCGAATGCGGCGGCGATAATACTTTTTGCTCAACTTCATTTTTATAACTAATAAAGGGGTTTTTTCGACCTATTTTATAAGTAATTGCTTAATATATGCGTTCTCGATAATTCCGTTGAGGGTCAATTTCTACATTAACCTCTGAGTTTCCTTTTTAAATATTTTCTGCTACAAAGCATTGACATAAAATGCGTTGGAAATTATATGTTGCTCAGACTCAAGGTTCTTGATGTTAATCGCAAAGAACTACGGCCGAAGTCTTATCAACTTGACCCGCTTACCGAAGTGTCAACTGGCCTCAAAGTACTGAAAGTTACACAAAAATATTTATTAGTGGGATCGCGTGATTTTCCATGTTGTGGTAGTGAGAAATCTCCACGAGAAGGGATAAAACCATACAATTTTTCCGTGTTTTACGTCACGTTGATTTAGGCAACCAATTTCTATAACCTGTTCCTAAATATCGCATTCAATATCCAGCCAAATTTGCAATTAACATATATTTTTTTAATATAACAAGACAATCAAGCACTTTCTAATAAAGTTCACTACTATAAATAGCATTTTAATCAAATAATTATGGAAGCATTATTCACAACCTCATCACATGTGCAATATCTTTATCTGGTTCCAATTGTACTGATGTATACTGAAATAAATATAGCGAATAAATTTCATTTGCTATATCTTCAGTGTGTTTGTTTTATTCAAATTTTTAAAAGTCGGTAGCAGCAAATTGGGCTAAATACAAGAGCGTCTCAATAGATGAGCACTTGTGTACTTTTTATTCATTTAATATTTAATGCTTTACTTAATAAAAGATCCATAACAAAATGTCTTTGTCAGCTGCGTTACACTAATTCTATCATCCGACTCGATTCGCTTCACCCAAAATGAAGATGAGGTTTAGTGACGCATCGCATTGTCGATCGTTATTTTTACCTCAAAATTTTATTAATATTACGTTTCGTAAAACAAATTTTGGACAAAAACTACGATAATTAGGCGCGTTTGGGGAAACATTTCCCTGCAACGCAGAAACGGGTGTATGGCCAACCCAGCACACCTCCAGCGCAGCAACACGTACCTGTAGAGCTGCAGAGCCTGGCGAGATGCTCGACCTGCGAAGAACACCCAGCGTCAACTTTGCGCACCTCATCCCTGGCCGCGGGAAATCGTCACGCAATCTGGCGGTGAGATCGCTAACCAGACAATGATCTTTCGCGGTAGACCGACAATCGCTTACGAAGGCAAGGGGGATTTTTAATGCGTCCAGTTCACAGTCATGCGTACGAAATATGTCTCAAAATGATCACACTCCAGTAGGGCGTAATATTTCAATGAGTGCTCACATAAAGAACAAACCTTTTTGCACGTCTCATTATAAATCCGTATTTCATTTGCTCTAAAAAAACCTTGTGGTGTTACAGTAGCACATATTTTCTCGTTTAATCAGTATCGGTCAAGTAATAATATAATGTTGCATAATCAATTCTACAAACATAAAACCCTTCGTTATTATTATTGTTTGGAAAAAATGAAAGAATCCTTCAGTTTTTTCTGAAATATCAACATTTTTAAGCATATTCATATGATTATGTATTCTATAGTTCTTGCAAAGCAGTCTCCCATGTCTCTACAGCAACCACAACTTTCCTTGCTGAAAGGCTGACTTCTGTCTGGAATCCTCTTCCAGTACGTAGAACACCCTAGCGGCGGAAGAATAAATTATATGTGGTTTCGTTCCGGCGATATCTCGCCATGTATTGCGTTTTCTGTTGCTGTTTTTTTCAGACGATATTAACTGCTAAGCAAATCGAACGCGCATATAGCTACTAGCTAGTGTGTTGCCACTAAGATCTGTCAGAATCATTAGATGAAGTGAGCTACTTAAGTGTAATTAAGTGCAGTTGCACGCGAACTTCCACACATCAAAAATTCAAGTTAAAAGCGTTACTAAAAAATTACTTTGGCATAAAATCTGTTGGAAATATTGCGTTTGGATCACTGAAAGATGTTTTATGCTAATTGCGGAGGTCGAAGGCTGGAGCCACGTCACCCCATTTGAACACGCGCAGCGAAGCGTTAAAATGTCAAGTTAAAGGAGTGCAACAAAAAAGTTCACAGGCCCAGAACGTAGATACGCGTCTGAGAACCACTCCGAATGTATAAGACCGAACTCCCTGCTCCCGAGGCAAAGAATGGGAAGATGCCCGTGCAGGCGAGCTCGCGCACGTACGTGACACGTGGGAACCAGCAGTGACAATCGCAAATTGCACAAATTTCGCTTGGGGGGCCCCTTCAGGGTCTCCCTAAATCGCTTCTGATTCATAGAGGACCACTATTATAAAACTGTTACTAATTTAAAATGGAAAAACTTAAATTTAACACTAAAGAAATTTAATTGAGTTTTTGTATTCAGTATAATGAATTACTAATATGAGAGTATGATTTCGTCCCGTCATTTTTGGCAGGATACCTTTGGTCTATAAAGTATTTATCTGCATCCCTATGATTGTATGTATTAAGAAGTTTGAGCCAGTGGAGCATTAAAGAAACTTGATTTTTTTAAAATTATTATTATTATTATTATTATTATTATTATTATTATTATTATTATTATTATTATTATTTTATTATCGTTTGAGGATTTGCCACCAAAAACAATTTCCGTTATGATGACCCCATAAGCAAAATGAAACTAAAACCGACGGCTATGAGATGACGGTACAATTTGGTGCAATTTTCACATCTGGAGGTACAATTCTAAAGCTTTTGCGGCGCGCAATTCAGTAGTTAAAGTGAGTTCGTTGTTAGAAGGTTAGTCATGGAGATTGAATATGCAAAATACATCAACCCTGTGTAGTCTTCCTTACAGAGGCGTAATTATGTACTAGAGCACCCCGGTTCAGAAAGTCCAAATCTTTCTGCCTTTGCCAAAAGTAGAACAGGCGTTTCAATGAAAATTGATATACGTAAGCTTCATATAATAATTTATATTTAATTATTCAAAAGCAATTTTTCTTACGTATTATTTGGGTTTACATATTTCAAGAATTGCATCAGTTAATTAGATATTAATAATTTGATTTATATTTTCATTTATCTGAAATGACAGTTACCCAATTATTGCTTTCGTAATTGTACGGAAGGAACAGTGCACCACTGCACAAGATGATACACTCTATCGTTGGAAACACAGTTTCTGTTACACTTTGCATTTACCCACACAACAACATTAGCAACCCAAAAAATCTAATTTCTTAAACGTGTGCACAACTCAGTTTTATTTACAATCTCGAAAATCTAGTTCGTGGAAACGTAGAGCTCACATTATCGATGATAAATAGGTAATGTAATGCGAACGTGACCTCGGCCTCTTTCTCGCGAGGGAAGATGACGAGGGAAGAAGGAAGAATGTGCGTCCGTTCTTCCCCTTCGGAAAGAAGACGCATAGAAGTTTCTTTGCTATCACTTTCTCTTCTAGAGTGTCGCCGTCGGTGTTCCTCACATTAACGAATAGAATGTACAAGAATCTTCAGGAGCTATCTGAAGTATAATTCTAGCGATAGGTAGTTTTCTGTGGCTAATACAGGAGCAGTACCCTATCAACCGGGTCACGGACCGCGCACGATATTTCCTTCCTCTTCCTTGTTCTATTCTTACCCCTTACACATAAACTTACACTTACATGTACTACACTTCCCCACGTGCCGGAAGACTAGTCGGGAGCTTGTCCTGGCTGGGGTGCTGCCCAGCTGGTGGGGGATACCTGATTGTGTGAAAACCTCGCAAGCCGACTTGTAGGTCGGCAACGGATCTCGCCACTCACCTGGGGAAGATTAACACTTTCTCTCACGATAAAATATGCACTACACTTGTGGGAGCAATAACTTTATAGGTTAAGCGCCCGCGATCACTAATCAATCAACCCAAGGATCGTTGTTCCTCACAGCAGTGTTTTAGAATTCTGTAGGTACAATCCTACTGTCGCGGAATGATGGGTTAAAAAATGTTCACAGAACTTGAAAAGGTGCAAGATGGTGAATCTGCATCCTGTTATCCAGGTGGATCTTTCCATGCAAAAAAGTAGGTAATCTGACACTACATCGTAGAATTTAAAAATATTTTGCCATTTTACCTACCATGGTAACTCATCAACAATGTCCAATATTTTTATCTCTTCAGCCATTGTTTAGAAACTATGTTAGGTTAGCAGTGTGTAGACCTGCATTATGATTTTGTTCCGATGATAAAACGTGCAAAATATGAACGTGACACGTATTTTTTTTAAAAGAATATGTTTGTAACAAATAATGTACTTCAGCCTCCGGGTCAATGACCCCCAAATTGATCAGGTTTTTGTCCAGTTTCCCTGATTCATTGAGCAAATGCTGGGATGGCCTCTTGTTTTGCTTCTGGTCGTAAGTGTAGCTTCACTATGCGTACGTTTTGTTGAACTTGTAGCGTTATGAGTAGAGGTAAGGGCGAGTTGTTATTTTGTTAGCAATGCAGACAAATCATACTTGCAATTCGTATAGCGATGTAAATAAGGTTTCTATGACTCGGAAACGTAAATAACTATTTTTCAAATATTGCTAATCTTACGATTTTTAAAATTTATTTTATTTATTTACCTTAAACTTTTGCTCATCTATGTACTTCAACTATTTATAGTGAAAATGACGGGAAGGGATTCTAGAACTCAAGAAAACGTGCGCAGACAATCTTCTCCCTACGTCATATACAGTTTTTACTGGTTTTTTTTTTTTTTTGAGTAAATAAATCTAAATCTAAATTTAAAGAAGAAATGTAAAGGATAATTTTCCACTAAAGATATTTTCCTGCCACGAGTCTTTGACAATTAGGAAGTAAATAAATTGTAAAATAATACAATATATGGAAATATAATATTTTTAAATTCTTGAAGTTCGGAAACCAAATCGCTGAAACTACTTTCTGACCACTCTGAAAGTTTAATCATGTAATCTTGAAAGGTTTTAAGGTTATGAATAAAAATATCTTGACGGCGCTCCGAAAACGAACTCGCCCCTGCTTTCTCTGAGCCGGTAAAAATACAATAAATTTCTTCCATATTACTTTTCGCGAGTTGAAAAAGTTTCCTAGGAGTAGAGACACAAGTTCCTTGAAGTTTTGCATAAGCTGCGTCTCTTGATGTTTCATAGGGACCTTTTCCGTTGTTCATGGCAAAAATGAGATATCCTTGAACTTGAGGTTTCCTGCGTACGACCTTGTTTCACCCCTCCTTGGACAAAGGCACGCGTCTTCCAACCTTGCGAGTGTAATGCGCGTTTACTTTTTATTTAATAACGTACACACTTTTAAGATTACATGACAGTTGGTGGAACAGGTATTTATTACTTCTTGCAGTGTGTAAAATATGAAAGAGAAAAAATATTAATTTTGAAGATATATGTATTTGTTTAATTCATTTGCATTTTTATTATAAACAAATATTTTTATCAATATATTGTCAACGTCTTAAAATACGTTCATTTATCATCAAAACAGTGTACTCGTCCTAGCAGTTTTATTCATTTTATGAACGTCAGAGTTATTTTAATTATTGACTACCTTGTGTCATACTATGTCTAACCCGTTAATGTTACTAAACCAATTAAGATATAAATTCCATAAATTTGTCTTTCAAGTGTTCATTATTAGTGTTTTAACATACTAAAATATTAAAAAAACTTTTAGACTTACTGTCAGAAAACCTGAAATTTTGCTTGAAATGACCTAGGTGTAATGTAAGGTATGTGACCTAGTGTATGAAGTCACATTTCGTAACTCAAGTAATACTCATAGAAAAATTGCATTTTTGTGATTTACATACAAAGTGAATACTTTTTTGAGAAAAGACAAAACACGCGAATATTTTTGTGAAATACATTTTCATAGAACGCATAAAAATGATATGAAAACGTAGTCTGATAATCACACCTGTGTGGTTTGATTTGCGTTTACAAGGAATACAAAAAACACACTGCCCATAATCAAGTATATAATTTGGAAGCAAATATTTTTGAACTTGAAATACTTTTTTCGACATTTTTGCATGAACTCTGTTTATGCGTAATAATCTTATTTAAATACCATGTTTTTAAATCAGGAACCTGAAGATTAATTTTTTTATATTAAAGAATAAACAACATTTCAAATTGAATTTAACAATTGATTTTGTTATGCTATAATGTTGGATAGTATTATCAATGCAGACACGTTGATCAGAAAATAAAATTTTCCATTATTGAGTGTAATGTATTGTGTCTGTGATCACAAATGTGATTATAATCTGATATGCTGTGTGCGGCGCCTTTCAAATTGGCGCGCACGCGACAGGGCGGCACTTTCTTTCCATTTTTTGTATTTATAAGCGTTTTAAAACTTCCCGGATACACTGTCGTTATTTCCCCGAGGTCGCCGTATTTTGCAGCTCTATGTTGAGTTAACCATGGCAAAAGAGAGGAATATATGTTTGTTCATATCTTTCACTCTCAGTTTTTCTTGAAACCAAGTTGAGATACACGATTTATTTAGTCATTAATTACAAATTAAGTAGTAGTTAGTCAATAAAAAGTAGTATCTTTGGCAAGTCAACTCTACTGAATTGGCGAAGAAACAGTAACACAAACTGATACCAAGCCCAAATACACGGAAAAACGGAAGTGATTAAGATAAAATGCGACTTGCTGATATGAAATAAGATGTTCAAGGAAAATATGGTTCGATCGGTTCATTTCGTTTGAAACAGAAATGACTGCGAGAATCATAGCAGCGCCAGATTGACCCGTTGGGACGGGGGCATCCTGGGGCGATCGTGACGCGGGGACATTTACAATTCAATTTACCCCGTCATTATTCGTATTTGAAGTTTGCTTAGGAACGAAAAACAAAAAATTATTTCTACTTGAGAAGAGATACCAAATAACATTTGATTTGTAGAGTAAGGGTACCCCCGTATAAGATGGTAAGAAGTTTCCTTAAAGCAAATGACAGAAAAGTAGTAACACTATAACTAACATAAAAGTAATATTTCTTAAAAGGTTTCTTTGCCCCCATCTCACCACCCTCATTCCTCTACACCCGAAAACTTGTGTTTTTATTTTAATTTGTTGTCAACGTAACACAGCTTTACCTGATTGAAACAAATATCAAAAATAACAAAATGATTCATACAACCAGAAAAATGTTTTCTGACAATGTGTACATATTTCGTCGCAGCCGCCTAATAGCTGATACGATCTTTTGGTGACGCTCCGAACTAACATGAAGCAGTTGACAATCGACGTCAACGAACTTTGTACGAAATAAATATTTGGTCAACTGGAAAGGAATTTGCGCTTTTTTTTATTATTTGTTTGTTTTTTTTAGCAAAATTAGACTATCACCTGAGCGGGAAGTTGCAAATGTATGATCTTTTCTTCTGAAATGCCTTCAAAGAATAGCGAAATTGAGCTATTTGAAGCGTGGTGTCAAATTTGAACTAATTTGGCGCTCAATGGGCCCACATAATTCCCGCTCCCGAAAGGAATTGAACCGGGCAAAGAGGTGTGGGGCCAGGACGCCGAAAACCCGACTGTCACTTTCTGTAGGCAGCGAATTGTGCCATTCAGCTTCGATATGTCGGCTTTGAAAATGTTTGACCAAGTCGCCAGGCGCTGGGTGTTAATACAGTTGTCGGCCATGATTCCAATGAATAATTGTGCGAGCGCATAAGGCCGGAACTGGACCGTCAAAAAAATGACTTGAAGAGAGATTTGAATGCGTTTGTGTGAAATCGAATGATTATTTACTTGCATTTATAGGCGAGATTGGATAGGTTTATAGAGATGATATATAGGGAATCGAGTTTCAATGCCCCGTGGGTAAAATAAGGAATTAACTGAGTACCGGGCGTAGCCTTGGCAATTCGAAAGGGAGAAAAAGCAGTAAACAGACTAAGCAACAAACACGATCGTTATGCATGCCATGTATACCATTTCCGACCGTTGCCGTCCCGTCAATACGACAGTGAGATTCAAAAAGGAAATGGAGATAATATACGAAAAGCAATGAGTGAATATATAATTACCACCGCTTGTATCACTGAGCGAATTCGTGACTCTAAAATTCAAAACAAAACAAAAATTGTTGGGCGCTGTGAACCTCCAATGCGGTGGGAAAAAATTAAAATTGAAAATAAATAAAATAAATTTATTGGTCGATGCCTGAATGCACCTTAAACAAAAACATGTCGAATTTCTAAGCCAGTTATGTCAACAGTACCAATGAAGAGTCAAAAAAAGGAACGTACCCAGTACCTATAACACTGTTAATCAATGCAGTTTAGTGCATCAGATTTATTTATAAATATCAACTGTATATACTAACTAGTTTGCGCGATCACCTTCTTCTCGTAGCCGGGCAGGATGCTGCAAACATTTTCAAACGACGGGTGTTTTGTTAGAATGGCAATTACGAAGAGGAGTCGCGCAATAGGGCTGTCAAATAAAATAAATAAATTTTGAAGCGTACCATTCTTCTGTCAGTGCACGGTTTGTGTCCTTTCGTAACGCATCCAAATTTTGAGGATAGGCTTTCCTGTGAGATCAGATATGACAATACGATGAAACTTTCTGTGCCTGTTGATCTCATGTAATTGTGTGTGTGCGTGCGTAGATAAGCGAGATGATTACAATTAAATATTCTGTCGTCATCACTCTTGCTCCACAGGACATGGTGTCTAGAGCATGTTATTTTGAAAGGTTGCCCAATTCTGACGTTTTCCGGTCTGGATATTTAAGAATCCTACCAGCAGAGAACGATAAGCCTAAGAAATACAAATCAGAGCAAACAAGATCTAATAAAAATCAAAAAGTTGTCCGATTTTTCTTTCGATCACATGTGCTAATCCTACCCGCGATAGAAACATACACTACTTCAATGTGTAATAATTCCCTTCCCTTCCTTAGAGGGAATGAGGGATTGTAATTTAATTTTTCCCTGTCTTTCTAATAAATCGTGGGATGCGAGAAGAAGGTGCTATTGCATGTATTATTACAAAGAGAAATATTCTTCATATGGTTCAGATAACATTATATTAAATTAATGACCTACATTACACAGCCAATGTGAGGCTCGCCCAGCATAAGAAGAAAACAAATAAACAAACAAACTACTACTACTATGAACATTGCATGTTACGGAGTCAACGTCCACTCCGCTAGTCGGGGATCCT
>BOPP01000103.1:1098537-1127632 GCA_017312745.1 Gryllus bimaculatus
GGAGTAGGACCGACTGAGCTAGAACCGGGCCGCTAACCGTGCGTTTCCCTACGCCGGGAGGTGTTACAGTCTATTCCAATTACGATTGTTTGATATTTGCGGGTACGTAACTGCTATGATCGTTAGTCCCGATCTTGTAGTGAATATTTATTTATTTTCCCAGAAGGTGACAAATTTTCTTCCCTCGCTAGGTGATGAAAACTGGCGTCAGCGTACACGACGGTTTAGCGGAGGATTTCATTCATCCATATAGCTTCCTCGGCGGGGCACACCCCCGATTGGTCTTCCAACATGTGCGATAGTGGGATGTAAGTTAGTGTGAAAGGAGAGGATAAGATAAAGGTTAGGGACAAGGATACGACAATTTATTATGGTATTCACTTGGAACTAATAGGATAAACGACGTGAAACTACTAATCGGAACCGCCGGCAGCTAGATTTCACCTCCATCAATGGTTAAATTTGACTCAGCCATAAATCTATAGTGAAAATTCCAACAGATCTTAAACAGTAGGATCCCCCGTTAAGAATCCCTGTAGAGGCAATGCTGGCTATCAGCAAACCTAGCCGGTAGTTCGAAATTCGAAGGGACGTCAAATCAGGGACATTGACAAGGGAATTCTAGTTTTGGTGAACATTTTGCGCACAGGCGCTAACGTTCAGACTCATTGGACGGACGGCGGATTGACTGACAGAAATTTTCAGAAAAATGAAACAACACTTTTTCTGTATCAAGTACTCACAAAATGTAGTTTCCGTTTCGTTTAGTGGAAAGTAATTTTCGTGAAGGAGAAAGAAATTTAGTAGTAGAGGAGCAATAGTATCAGGGACTCAGAAAAGATGTTTTTCTGTTTATGAACAGTTAATTCATGGAGTGAATTATAAGACACTCAAGAAGCATATTCCATTTTATTTTCTCGGACAGGATAAGGTTCTCGAGTTACATTTCAGATATCAAATACTATTCGGAGAAAGTGTCATATTTTTACTTTCTTTATTGGGATATATGCGTTCAAACAACACAATACAGAACGTCAACAAGAAGTTCCATGTACAGTGACTCATGAAATTGATCATACACATACGTTAGCAAAATACAACAATTGTACAATTTACAACATTGACTCTATTTTGAACATCACACTGTTTTGAAACACGCACAACTTCCATATGTCACCCTCTTAACTCTTTCAAAACTAAAGAGGCAAATTTAACAACAAAATTATTATTGGAGGATACCTTCCGCAAAAAAGCGGATCGTCCCCCGACGAGTCCCTCCTTACTTCATGGAGAAACTTTACTCATTAACATATTCTTTTATTGTGCCTTGCGTCGCGGCTCATAGTAGGCTTCATGAAAAGCTTGTTAGCGTTATGTGAGGTGACCCGGATTCTATTCCCGACAGGGGCAAAAATAGGGCTAATAGCAAAATGTAATTTTGTTTCTATGTTCGGTACATGCATGCTCTGTGGAGTTGGCCTCAGTTCGCGCTTCACCGCACTTGCCCTCTGGCATATTTCGAAATGTTTTCGTATATATTTTTTGCCGGTGACTCGTTTGATTTGCAAATTTGTCGGATATGTATTTATTATGCCCTAGGAACATAGCATGTTGGGATACGTCGGATTAATCCGATGCCAAATGTATACAAACAGTTTTATTTAAACCAGCGTGCTTGAAAATATATGTAGAAGACACATACGGAATTAGGAGTTGTAGGGACGTATAAGGCAGAACACTGAGCCGAAAGCTTTCGGTTCTAGTATCGGGTACGACATAGGTGTTTTTGCTACGTCGAAGTGGCATGGTTGTCTTCATACACTTACTTCATTTGACGATCATATTATACCCTGCATGATCATCCTACTGTCATTTACTCAGAGGAATGCTTATTAAAATCATTGTTATTGCAATGAGTCTGAAAGACCCATCGCAAGCACGACCCTTGTGTCGCTCTATCAACATATTTCGAGGCGAAGAGCGCCGTTAACACAACTCGACATGCGCAGCTGCGTGTGCGCCGCCAACCCAGTATTCTCCAGCTAGCGTCCGCCCCCGAAATGCACTATCTTTGTGTGTGACGGTAGGTGACTGACTACCGGAACTGTCACATTAAGAGTAGCCCACCAGAAATTCCTACGGGACAATAAATCACGAAGCTTCGTAGAAGAGTAGCCTATGGAAAGCTTCGCGCTAAGCACGTGATAGGACGGGTATTTTGCGAGAGGGGTGGGGACGGGAATCGGGTGAGCAAACGGCGCTAGAAAATATTGAGATTTGGAGAAAGACTGTTGGAGCGAGCGGTCGACTTCGTTCGACTGTTGGAGTGAACAGGGTTCTTCGTGTTCAACGGGGACTACAGCCACACGAAAACGATCGCTAGTATCCAGGTCCTACCAACCATTATTTCAGCAACGGAATTTATTCCGGATGCCGGGCTAGGCCAGTAGGAGTAACACCCATAAATTTTACGAGAGGGTGTGCAGCACAATTATTCGGCTGCAAATGATAATAAGCGATGCAGGCGACGTATGACGACCTGAGACCCGCGCCTCAAAAAACTGACGCTTCAATTCCGCGGACGACCGTGGACGATCTCCAACTCAGCCAGACGTGTTCCTGCCGACTACAGGAGACTTTCATGGTACTTCAACGGGTCATCTGCTGCCACCGGCCGATATTTGAACATGTAATCCTTCCGGAGTGAGGTAGCAGAATTTCAGTCATCACCATTTTAGCTAATAACCAGAGTAAAGCACTAGAAGGAACAGTAATGTAGAAGAGACAATTTTATATAGCAATAAACGCGTCCCCGTCATTTTGGTCGGGTGATCACAAAAAAAGAGTATTATTTATAAACATACTACAAATATATAATAATATATCAATAAATATACAAAATATAAAAGTGATTTCGTATAATTGAAGTCGGTGCGTTGTTACATGCTGGCCTCTGATTGCTTGGACGCAAAAATTGTAGCGTTTGCGAGATTGAGACGGGCAACTACGCATGCGCAAACGGAGTAGATCCCCCCCTCTTCACTCCTGTCCGAGAAATCCCCGAGTGTTATACACTAGCATACGACCAACGCCATCTTTCTAGAGGACGTTGATACAACCGAGAAAGGCTTATGAGTAAGTTGGTCGTTTGGGTACGAGAGCGCAGCACACTTGATGTTGTCAGTGAAATATGTTCCTTTCTCACTCATGATTCTCTTCTTGGACATGGGCACAAACAGTAGAAATAGTGCTTGCCTACTAATTCTTAATTAATATGTAAGGAGATGAATTTTTACTCAAATATATTAAATATTACTTTGGCTTGAAATATTAATTTGCCCCCAAAACTCACGAAGTCTCTCTCACAAGGAGCAAGAATTCAGTTTGTATGAAGCTTTAAGAAACAAACTTTAACTACTTCCAAAAAACCCGGTAGATCACACCACCTCCTGGGCTGGGGTGAAGAAGCTTTGCACATTGTGGTAATTTCCCGGAATTCAATTTTTTCCACAGAAGACCCGACGAGATCGTGTTGTTGGATAATCTGGAACCGCGAGCGTTTTGCAGCAATCCGCCTCGCTTGTGTAGAGAAGCAAAGTAATACGCGTATTGGCCACATTGAAGGTTGGTTTTCTACTTTGGCAATCATTCCTAGCACGGTATGCAGTCTCCGTGAGCCAGTGCTTTGAGACACGGCCAAAACAGCAGAAAGCATAAATAACGAATAGAATCCGTAAAGAACACGTTTATTTTCGTCTAGACAAATGTAACAATGACAATTTCTTAAATACTTAACGACTCATGCCAAGGCAATAACCGTCTCACCTGATTGTCTTTTTTTCAGAATCTTTTTCTGACGAAAACACAGAAAGGTAATGGGCTGGATTTTCTTGCCAACGTAGGAACCCAACTTACAATGCGCCCAATACGCGTATTGCTTACGCGTTCTTAGCTTCTCTACACGATCGCTACGAAACTGCTCGCGGCTCCAAATTGTCAAACAATGCGATCTCATCGCGTGTTATGTGGACCTCCACATTTGCCTGAACCTCCACACTTGCTTCTGGAGTCCATAAAAGTCGTGATCAAATCTTGCAGAGAAAGAGATCACGTTCCATGACCCAATATAATCATATTTTCCTTCTTTCAATTCTTATCTTTTTCGGAGCCGAGATCGCCAACATATTGTAACGTTTCTCCGTGGTGAATTAAAACTCACACTCGTATAATTTACAACAACGTTTATTCGTAAAATAATACACTAAAAACTACTTGATCTATTTACAGGTAGATTTCACAGTCTTTGTGTTCTTCACTTAATTGTTTCTTACACACGACTCCGTTCTCTTGATTATTTATTTACGCAGTTCACTTCTTGATATATTCTGAAGTGCGATGGTAATTTTGATTTTCTGGTAGCTCCCTTTACACTTCAGAACTCTCTAATTTGTATGGAAGGTTATGAACGGGAGTGAAATGAATGATTACAATTAATGTATGGACATGTGTTGTACAGGGTTGTGAACAAATTTTTATTACGTAATCAATAAACCTAATTTGTACATGAATAACATTGAGTGCAAATGCTAGCCTTGGTTAAATTTTGGTACCAATAGTTTAATGATGTTGGTCGTCACTTTCACCACAAAATAACACCTTTAAAGTATGCAAGTTTGTTGATTTTGACTTGTTTGACAGTATCGATGATTACGACAACTATTCTATGGAGTTATATTTTGCAAAGAATGGCGAGAGCACACGGGCTCTGCGTCGTTCGACCTCTGCTCCGTTCAACATCCTGACTGACTTTCCGTTTTTTCCTTTTTCCGGGAGCGCGGGAACTTTAGCAACGCCGCTCAGCTTTTTAGCGCATGAGCGCTCAGCTTTCTGCGCATGAGCGTTAGACTTTCTATATTAAATGAGCTTTATACTTTCTATATTAAATGAGCTTTATACTTTCTATATTAAAATGAGCGTTTTTTGTAACACTTCTTATACACTATTTCTTTACAGTTTTCTCTGCAATCTACACTATCGCACAGTCCTATGCCCTGTCCACGGTCCAATGTGCTGAACACCATTCACTGCGCAGACCACAATTCCCTGCGCAGACCACAATTTCCTGCGCAGACCACACTTCTCTGCACTGACTACAATTCACAGCGCAGATCACAATTCACTGCGCAGACCAGGGTTCACTGCACTGCTTTTTACTGCGATGCACACTTCACAGCTGAACTTCCACTGCAGACTTATAACTGCTGACTGCTGTCCCCCTACTGCACCACTGTTTACCGCGATGCACACTTCAGAGCTTAGCTTCCACTGCAGACCTCTGACTGCTAACTGCTGTTCACTCACTCCACCACTGTTCACCGCAATGCACACTTTACATCACAGCTTCCACTTCAGACACACTGACGGACTGACTGCTTATTCACTGATTACATACACTAACTGATTCACGGCTGCTTACTTCCGACTACTACTTACACTGACAGACTACTTACACTGACTAACTTACACTTGACTTACACTGACTGACTCGCGGCCGCCGGCAGCGGCGCATTTATACCTGGCTGGTGACGTGTCGACACAACCAGCACTTTCTCCACCTTTCCCCGCGACTTGCGAATAGTCCAGAACCGTCCAGTTCGGGGGAAAGGGAAGGGTCGCCGGCAGATGCAATCTGCGCGCAGCGAATTTGGCAGGTGATGAAATATTCGTTACAATATGGTTCCGAGGCAAATCCTTGGCTCACTGAGCTTCATTGCTTTTTACCCCGGGCAGGCTGCTAACCTCACCCGGGAACTCTCCTCTTTTATCCGGGCTTGGGACCGGCATTGGGCTACTCAATCCACCCAACAAATACCACACGCGGAGTTAATTAGCAATGTAATAACTCAAAAATATTCAACATGGATATGGTGAGTTTCATTTTCATGCAGCAATATGTACCAGTGGTGGTATATTAAAGGTGTTTGTAAACATATTCTAATTTTGTTATTTTACATAATGTTGGTGCACAAGAAAATTATCTAAAATATGTAATGGATCTTTATAAAAAAAGGACGAAATTTCGAAGGACAACTGTTTCATCCTCTGCAGAGCCGTTCATTTTTACATTAAAAAGAAAGTATTTTTCTCCAATAGTTGTCTTCTTGACTACGAACATCTCTTTGTTTATCTTTATGACACTGTTATTGGGAAATGTACACTATTTTCTAAACATATTTCTTCTCAACTCTAAGATGACTATTTTCGCAATTTTTCAGTTGGTTACTTTATGCATTGTTTTGCAGCAGAGATATTCATAAGTAAGAGAAGTTTTATAAAAAAACTGATCATCCATAGTAATTTATAAAGAAAAATTGTAGTAAATTTTCTGATAATGGTTGTGGACTGGATTGTTTGGCTGGATAGTTTTTGGGGACCGTATATGCAGATACATTTCCTTGTTTGTTTATAAATCTTAAAAATAAGGTTCATTCATATTATAGTTCCTTAATTGCAACTTTGATAATATGCTAAAATGTGTTGATAACTGGTATGTCGTTTTGATAATGATACAATATTAAAGAATTAATGATCACTGGCTATTATTAAAGAATTATTGGCATTCTGACAATGTATGTAAAATAACTTGACTTTTCACTTCCTGGACTACAATTCTTTTCACTGACTCCGAATTCCTATTCCTAATACTTATTGGCTCCTATCCTTGTATTCAGATCTTCTGCTACTATTTCTCTCTCCCTATGATGTCTAACATTCATTTTACATGAAAAATAATCATCATATATTTATAGTTGGCCGCCATTTTGAAATATTGCTTCGTAATGTAATGTCCCGGTAGTCGTTTACGTGTCACCTCCATTGGAGGATTGCCCTTCTACGCTATTGGTTTATTGGGACGGGGTAAAGATGGATGCTTCCCTCTCCATGAAAATTAGAGGTTTGAATAAAAACGCTGATATTAACATTAACTGCCGTCTCTCTGTTACACCACTCTGAGGAATATACATTTAAGCTCTAACGGTTCTTCTATTTCATAACAGACATAATACCTTATGATATAATTTAAAATACGCTGCCATATGTCATGTCATGTAAACGACACACAGGTTCGCAAACCACACGAAACATTTCAAGTCCGTCTACATTCCACTCATTAATACTAAGCCCATTTAACAATAACCGGTAATTATCACTAGCTTTGTAAATGTGGATTCTTCATTTCTTGATGAGATACGAACAAGTGCAGGACTCTCCCTTTTGTATTTGTTCGTCAATGGCTATCAGACCGTTACGGTACGGTACCATCAAATGTCACATAGCATTTTACATTGGTAAAAGCATACCATAATGCTTAAACCCAAGTTTTACACAACTAACTATATTTTCTAGCAAACTGAATAATTAAATCTTTGTTATCCTATACGATGCATTAGCAAATTGTTTTATTATCAGGAGTGTGAGGAAAGTACACCCGTAGAAAGTTTGCAATCAATGAATATGGCAAATGGAGAGAACCAAACAGTACTATGTTAGTAGTACCCTCTGTTATCGTTGTATAGAACTGACTTGTGAACTTTTTCTCGTGGTTCCGAAAACTTTCTATGGGTTGCGCTTTCCTCACAGGTTACTCCAGATAATAAAATGGGTTTTGCAATTCCAGCGTTTCGTAAAACAAAGATTTAATTATTGAGTTTGCTAGAAAATATTGTTGTTCATGTACTATATGGGTTTAAATATTATGGTACGCTTTTACCAAATGTAATATGGTATGTAACATTGGATGGTACCGTAGCGATCTGATTGCTATTGACGAATAAATAAAAAAGGGAAATGTTAGTGGCCATTCACATCTCGCCAAGATTTTTCTTGACATAATTTTTGGAAAGCTGGTGAATTTCACTAGCTATAATAAAATCAACATAGGGTTGTAAAGAATCTGCAGTCAGATGCTAAATGTAACTTTTACATGTATATAAATTTCAATTAATGATACTTTGTGGCAAAGTGGTAATACACATTATAAAAGAAACCGTTTCACATATATCTGTAGACACATGACAGACGGTACTCTTTGTTTATCGAAAAGTACTGTTTTCATGGAGGGGTAGTAAAATACTCCCACCCTGACAGAAGCAACGAATCAGAAAGGAGTCGTTTTCTCAAACCGCCGGCCAATCAGCGTCGAAAGGCAGTCTTCCAATTGAAATGGATAACGGCCGTAAACCGGGAAATTTGAAATTATGTTATATAGTAAAGTTTCAATATGGCGGATATAGTTATATATAAAATAGAAAGTAATTTACTTAAAAATTATGCGCAAGGCAATGAAGGAGCCAATAATTAATAGAATTTTGAATTCGAAGTCAAAGGCAATTTTGAACTAGGAAGTGCAAAATAAAAAATATCATATACACTATTTATTTCTAAATTATGTAAATATACAATACATAATTAATATTTACATACATACATTATGTAATTAACATACATAATATATGCACAAAATAATTTTACAAAACCATTATAAATAATAACTATAAATCAACTACCTTTGCTGTGACCAAACACATGACAATTGAATTCATGAATTTAGAAAATTGTCAAACTACACCTAGTGTCCATTACTTTTTTAATATAGTGTCCTTATCAAAACAACATGCCAGTCATCAATACATGGTTGTGAAATTTCACGTCATGAAAACTGTAACTGAAGTGTTATGATACAAATGAAAATTATGTTTAATTTCTATAAACGAATACGAAACTTACATTTGCACAATCTTATCCACAAAAACAATTTAGTTAATCAAGTCCTCTACTACATATATTAAGTTACACAATATATAAATTTGTATAAAATTACGGACATTAAATAAGTTTACAAAAATTACTGATAACCGATATAAAATAAGTTCACAATTCACAAATAAAATCTGATATGACTATTGAATAATTCTGTTACAGCTCTGAAATTAACAAATTTTCTTAAAATTCTTAATTAAAAATGTATGTATACCAATATAGTTTGAATATACTGAAAGAAATCCGTTTATTTTGAATAAGGGGATATACACTGGCCAATGTGACCAGACCAACTCATGTAACCAAATTAAAACTCTTATCATAAAATACTATATCATGTGCATATGAAAAGCGAAACCTTAAAAATCTGTGGATTAAAAATTAACAGCTCCACAGACAATGAAATTGTTATCCTCCAAAATGCCAATTATTGAAAATAACAGTCATTGAATGGGTTTTCAATTATTAAGAAAAAGTTTATAATTATTGTCTGCTCAGCTATGAAAGCAATTTTTTTATACACATTGGTGCGAAACTAAATTGAGGGACACTATTGGTGATTAACACAAATTATTCTCGTTACTCAAACATTGATTAAATTGTGTTTGTGCTATGATACTCCCTTTTATTCTTGTTACTCCACCAAATGAAGAATGTTCACATATGAATGTATTTACATAGATAAAATGCAGAAAAAGTACTCTTTAAAATTTCATTTTCAAAAAATATTTAAATGCATAACATTGTGACAATTTAGGGTGTTGCAGGCTTAATTAAAAACATAGTGAAAGAAAACAACACAATCTCTTTGAAATTCTGAATTTATGGCATTTCGATTTACATACATGGGTTAATTCACACACACAAACATATTCCCATCTCTTTCCACACAATTTGTATCAATTCTTATAACATTCGTTGTAGTGACATTATTGAACAATGTAAATCACTTGTGAAAACTATCCGTATCTCCAACTACATGCATTGACCACACATTTTGCCCTCCCACAACAGCTCCCATTCCATCCCATGTGGTTGGTGGAAGAATTCATTTTACAGTGATATTAACTAGTTTTAAAACCTATCAAAAAATCGTCTACTTCCTGAACAGGCAATTATGGATATGAATGGACATGAACAACACATATCACTTGAAATCCAAAATTATCACACAGCAATACTAAGAGATTACCACACTTGACAATATTATACTTCGTATCATTTCTGGAATGAATTCCACCTCCAGCATGTCCTGTACTCTCTTTTACAGAAGGTAGGAAGTCGTCTGTAATACAAAAAAAAAAAAAAAAAAAAAAAAGCCATTTTATAAACTTATAATAAAATTTGTGATATATTAATTGCAAAATAAAACAAAAATTCAATTTAATGTTATTGCAAACAAAAATAATAACACTATATAAAAAATTAGAGGAATTAATAGAGAATTAACTTTGGTTGGTGAATGGTTGATCATGCATTTTTTGTGTTAATGTTCGTAAAACAGAGTGTACAGTTATGGGTCAAGATAAATTTAGGGAAGAAGTACACTGAAAAACATGATCATCTCACTCCCAACCATAAACCTATGGACACGTGTCTTGCAGTTGTGATGATTGATTTATACATTGTGACAATAATCATCATAGGGCACGTGCCGCTGGGTGATTTTCAATACTTACCAAACCCTGGACATTGAAAAATTCTTGTACCCTAAAACCACAGTAATAATATTCACATTAAGTTCTCAGTGGTTTCCGCATTTGTGAACGAGGACGACATGGTATTTGAGTCTTTTAGTTTGGTAAGATTGGCTAACCTTCTTTCGCGGGATACCTACTCGAGGGGTCACATGACTTCTCGTAAATTCCCCGGAATCTTTCTTAGTGTGCAGCAGTGTGGCCAGGGCCCGGCAACTCTCCATCAAAATCGGGAACAAAGCTTGAGGTTGCTACTAAAGGAAGCGCTAGTGTCGCCGGGCGCAGCTGCAGGTTAGGCTCGCCAACTTTCCCACATACAAATTGGCTAATTTGTGACAAATACGAAAAGTGTCTTCTAAATGTACAATTATTCATAATCTCTACTTGTCAGAAACCTCTGAAGAAATCACGAACGTAGACGTTATCTTTTGTAACATTATGGTCCTGCTTGCGACCCGCGAACTCATGCAGCAGTCACGCACGTTTAAAAAAAACGTTGGCAGCAGTTCCTGTTTTAGTTCCTGTAAAGAAGGGGATGCAGCAGAGCGCGCCACCGTAGCGGTCTCCACCATTATCCACCATTATATGGGAGTTATAGGGCCCTGAGTGTGGTAGGGTGCGATTTCCGCCGATTTCGGTTTTCGGGAAAGTGCGTGTTACAATGGACTCGAAGTGCATAGAAGCACTTCAGAAAATGAAGCTTCCTCGTCGATAAGTTTGCTGGTGAGTATAAATATATACTGTTACTGTGTAATGTTTAATACGGAGTGTATACTTGTTTTGATGTTCAGTTTCCAAAACGTGTATAAGTTTGAAAGATCACGTAACGTTATTGAAATAAGAACGTGCACTTTTTTCTATCCTTTCGTCGTTCGTGCATTCCCATCCTGTTTTGCAATCACTCATCCTTTCTTTTGCGGTTAGCTTATAGTGACATGTTTCTCATTTGTATGATTCAAATTCATTTCTCTCAATTGTAAAATAAATGATAGAGACTATTTTGGATAAAATTTACATTTCAGTTAGCACCTCAGCTCTAATTTCATAAACAGTTGTCGTCAATTGTTCATTTCGAAGTGCTGTTTAATAGTTCATTTTATTTAGGAATCTGGGTAGGTGGGTTGTTGAAGAGTTGCGAGTACCTAAGAAAAGTGAACAGACCAAAAACGCAAAATTAAAGAAACAGTGCTTCGTTTCATTATTTTTCCAAAAGTTTCAAATCACTGAGCGCTAGGAGTGGACAAATCAAAAAGTAGATATTATTCTTTTTACTTCTGTTAGTGTATGAAACCAGTAAAAGATTTGTGAAGCAATGATGCAATGTTATGATTTACATAGTTTTTAATGCAAAATTAATATATAAAAATTATCATTTTATTAAGTAAAATCTTACAATTACAGTATACAGTGGATAACTCGAAGTGATTAAAAGCATGATTTTATGATAATTGCATGAAGGTTGGAGAGTATATCAACAGATATCCAATTTTAAAGCAATCTGGAGGTCAGTTTTGGTATAAATTCATCTATAAAAAGATTTATGTGAGAAGCGCCGTAATGATACTCTATACTAATTAGTTTGGATTTTTTCAGCTTGAAATAGATTTTGCAGTGCTATTTAAGGAGGCTCAACACAATTGGTCCACTAAGTGGCCTGTGTTTTCTGAGAAGCTAAAAGCGGAATTGGTTAGGAATGGTGTTAAAGAAGACAGTCTAGGTAAGTCATTAACTTGGGCAGATGTACACGTTTGAACTTTAAATGAAAAATAACATTGCCAACATTTTTTCAAATTGTGAAACTGCTCTAATCTATGAGATATCAAAGCTGTTTTTGATTGTGCATGTTGGGATTTTAGGTAGGAAAGCATGGCGTACCACTAGGGAAGAAATTCAGGAAGGGCTTCTTGTCCATTTGAAGTAATTAGCAGAAGTATGCAACATTACTTTGTAGTGTACTACCAAATTTAGCTTACTAAATCACTTATTTCGAGTTATTGGTGACCTACAGAATACTTTGGAAGGGATACGTAAATCCACACAGCACGGGAAGACAACTACAACCTTTTCCTCTAATTGTGGGAGAGCCAATTTAATACATGTCATCAAGTTTTGTTATTTTTGATGATGGACCTATTCGAGTGGAGTCTCCTTCAGGGGCAATTGAGGTTGCCTTTAAAGTGTACCATTCACTTAACTACTACTACCCAGTTCAGAGTGCACGTATATGGATCCTTCTTGCTGGAATTAAGTAAATTCATGTAAGAGTAGCAGTGTTAATACAGAAGAACTGTTTCAACACATTTTTCATCAGTTTACTATAAAAACATTTATATAGTAAAGTTCAACAACAAATGTTCATAATGTGCTCTTGAATGAAACTAAACATTTTTTATATTTCTTTTTATCAGTTCAGTTATAACGCAAAATTATAATTCTCATATTTGATTTATTTGAAATTATATTTTATTCATATTTAATTTATTGAATTATTGTGTATGATTGTAAATATTAAATTTAATGTGTATGAAAAATTGTTACTGTAATAGTGACATGATGGACTACAATACTAATTTAGATTCTGGTTGTCACATATAATATTATTTTCTTTTGCAGTCCTATTTCATTTTTGTAGTATTGGATAATTAATAGTATTATAAAGTTCTGAGTCATGCTATTTTATTCAATTGAAACAAATTGTTTTAGGTTTCATTTGAATAAAATTGCACAAGAGACTTCATCATATTCTCTTCATCAAGTGTTTTTAGTGTCAAGTTTTTAAAAGTTTATTTAATTGAAGTTTTATTATATATTGAATTCCTATACTTTTTTTAGTTGAATTTTTAAAATATAAGAATTTCTAGAAACAAATTTACGATTCTATAAACAAAATTTTCTTTATTTATTGAAATCATTTACGCTAAATTTTGAAATTACCTGTTACTTGTGGTTTTAAATCTTCTTGGTGGTGCCCAAATTTCTCAAAATTTGAAATAAGTTTGGCAACATTTAAAATCACAGGCAGGTATGAAGCAAGGTAAGCAGTACAAGTAAACAACGGTTGATGCAAATATTCCATTTTTGGTACAAACATTTATGTAGTAACTAAAGCTTAAAAATGTGGGTTGAGGTACCTCTCACTGAAGTTACGAGAGAGTCATCCACGAAGTGCAAACATTTTGCGAGTCAGAGCACTGCGCGGACAAGGGTACTACCACACAAGCGGTGGTTCAGGATCCCCACAAAAATAGCTTAGCCAAATTTTTACTATTGACTCTCGTAAGGAGAACCATATTTCATTGTGTGAAAACTATTTCTTTTTTTCAGTGCATCTGATTTGGAGGGATGAAACTGCGCTGGATTCAGGAAGCATGTCACCATCCAGCTATAGGCTTACATTTTTTAAAATTTCTTGACGGAACAAAAACTTGAAAAATGGGCAACTTTTGAAAAAAAAATCATCACAGAGTAAAATTATGTGTTAGAACCCTTGTTCACGAAAGTTGCGTTGACGTGCGTTAAGTAACGCGCGTCGCAGAATAACACATAGGAAACTGCTTATGAACGCTTTTGCCATTCTGCAAAATATTCCTTGTTAATCTAGGATATGTGTTGCTGGCAATGTAAATTCCTCATTGATAGTGCTGTGAACTATTTTATTTTCATTTCCTGAGCATTTCTCAACTTAACATCGCACTCCAATACTCTACCTGTTTACTATGACATTTTGTAACTTTTAAAGAAAATGAGCATTCAAATTTTTTTGACAAAAATTATGTTCTCACATGGTACTTTACAATTCAACTGATTTTTATTTAACATGAATATCAAATGTAATTTGATATGTTTTATGTACGTTTAAATTAAATGTATGTTTAAATTATACCTCAATATTGAATTTGCCATACTACCACGTGTACTTTAAAATACTAAACCTTCATGGTTTCCAATCCTGTTTGATTTGTTTAGATATTTGGGTTTGGGTAGAAGTGAATATTTAACAATAAAATTCAAAATTATTAATTCTAAATTTATAATACAAATTTACACAATGTAATTTCAATTAACGTTTCAAGAAACTTGTTTTATTCTCCAGTCACAAAACATTATAAATTTTACTTCAATGTAGGATGTCAGGAACATTGTTATACTTTAGGGAGATAGTATTTGGGAATTCGTTGTAAAGATCAGGAATGAAGGTTTCCATATGGTCGGTGCCGCCCATATATTTTCCCACCAGATCTTAATGCAACAAAATTACTGTTATATTATCTTAATTAAACCATTTTACAATGCTCTTGTTACACAACTTTCGTACAATTCAAGCACAAAATTACTAATGATCATAAAATAATGAAATTTTATCACAAAATTCGAAACTTACAATTTTTTACATTTTGAAACTTCTCTCAAACAATTTTAGAAACCAAACTAGTGCACCTGGTACATAAATTTGTTTAGAGAAGTTGCAGATTTCTTAATGCTTCTTTTTTTCCAGTTACTTTACATTAATACGTTTTGAACGTTAAGATTTAGCGTGAGTTTCTTAAAATAACAAATATTCTTAACGAAGTCCATTTACTCAAAACTATCGCATTAAAATTAATGAGATGGCATTTTGAACCTGCAATGAACTTTGTATTCAATGTTAAAATACATGCTTAATACAAATTCATACATCTTTGTGCATCTTCACTGCACGATTCAAAGCTGCTCCTGCAGACTTTCTGAAAAGGTCAAAGATCTGCATTTTCACAGTCAGACATTGAATTTCACAAAATAACTAAACATCTTAATACTTGAAATGGAATTACGTTAACATTCTGAATCGCTATTACATGCTCATTAATACGTTTTTATTCAATCAATAATGGCGAAACACTACAAACGTTTGTCTCTGATATATCCAATCTTTAAGCGAAATAAAAAGAAACTTCTTACTTTCATTTCTACTTAATATTTCTGGACATACAATTAAATATACTTGAATCGTATCATAATTTATAATTACATTTTAGAGTATAATACTTTTGAATCTTAAGATAATGAATATTTTTTGACGTTTGCTGGTAAGTCGATTTTGGAAACTTATCCTTATACAAAGCACTATGAGTCATTACGATTAAATTCATTAATATTGATCCTAACATCTAGAGCGTACAAGGGTACAAAATTACTTCTCCGAGTGAACCTGTAGGTAGGTGCCCAACACATCGTAGCTCTAGGTCGAAAGCTACGCTCACCTGAAAATTGTAATTATATGTGCGTTATTATTTCGTACTTTTCGTTGTTATTTCGCAAGCGTTGCAAGAGTAACAGCGTTCGAAAATCAAGACTAGGAACTAGGAACAATGTTCACACATTTTAATATCCATTTATGGCAGAACTATGAGAAAGTATTGTTTAATAAGATTAATGGGCGCCTCAATATTTATGTTATTGGCGACCTTGTCAAATTGTTGGAACTCGTGTAAGTCCTCTAAAATCTCATGTTCCAAATTGGAAGTAAAAGTTGCTTTCTTTGTCATTTTTGAACGCACCAAAGCCCCGAACAATGTGCTTACGACTCTCTCGTTCACGTGCCACAGAATATTGGCAAGAGCAAGAACAGCGATGTTCACTGTGAGAAAGGAGTAATGGAAAGACAAACCAATGGCTCACCGATCTGACCAACAGCACAAATTACTACACAATTTAATAAGAACAATCTCTTCTATTCTCGTACGATTGTTACTATGCTATGCACACAATGTATGATAGAAATAAATAATTCCAGGTTGATGAGGAAAAGACGAAGTAAGTCTGAAAAATTTAACGTTACATTTTACGTATCCCAAGCAATTTGATCATTTTGTTTTACGTTGTACTTAACTTCAATGCAAATATCGTGTCATAAAACACCTAAGGTATGATTCAACTAATTGGCATTAACATAAGAATCTTTTAATAATATTGTTTTTATATTAGCATCAGTAATCCCTTTTCAAATACTTCAAAAAGTTTACGCATACGTGTTTACAAGACCCGAACCTTCAATCTCCTTCAGCACTATTTCGGTACACTTCTGTTGAGAAATTCCTGAATACTTCCACTTTCGGCATCTCGATCCCACACATTTGCAAGATACCACCTTGATTAAGAGTCAGTCCTTGTCCATGAGATGCCGAATACTTTATTTTCGTTTTTTAGACTGTCGTTGGGGCCTCTTTAAGATCAACATCTTCACTGAAGCTGTAGTATGTAACAGACCAAGGGCCCGCTTATCTGAAACATTTCATGAATCATCTGAAACAACGAAATCCCGATTATCAAAACTTAACCACAAGTTTGTTAAAATGCTTTCAGCATTTGTAAATGATTTTTAACAGCAAAGGTTTATTTCACAAATTCCCTTACAACATTTTACAAATGTCATTTCCTTTGTTTTTAAATTTGTTACAGAAAATCAGATTAAAATTTTTTTTAATACGAAACTTTCAGAATTAACCGGTGTGAATGTATGATAACTAGCATAAATCATTGTTTTAAGAGCTGCTGTGGTGATCGTGATGCACAGAATCATTTTAAAAGATTTTACTATCCATGTATTTCAAGTTTTAGACAAGGACACTAAAACAAATGGCCAGGAGACAGACATAATGACTTCTCACTGCTTCTAAACTGGACAGAAACGGGTCTTTTATAATACCTCAGTCTGATGAGTCCACCTCTCACGACTCCTACAGATACAATCGTAATATTAACTTCATTAACAGCAATAATAATAAATAATAATAACTCGCCACTTTTGTGCTGTATGTGCCTCAGAACGTGCTTGAAAGTAGTGAGCACACACTGACAGACACTTTGGTGGCAATAGACCTGATACATTGATAGAAACCATCGGCAGGTTTTCTTTATGTATGTATCAATACCCATTACCCACAACATATCGGAAAAATGTCAAGAGAAGATCCAGAAGAATCCCGAACTCGCCCATGAAGTCGCAACTCAGTGGAACTTCAGTAAGGTGACATCTGTGCCTATAACAATATCAGCTACAGGAGTGATCCCAAAAATGACACTTCGGGTACTGAACCGTCTTTACTTGGATGCCAGAAATGTACGCAATATGCAGTCACTGATCGTGAATACATGCCATATTGTTAGAAGCCACCTTAAGTTTCAATGAAGCATCCGCACACACACCTTAACATTCCCGTGAGTGTTTGACATACCAACCAGTAGATGCTGTGAATAATAAAATAATATAACAAAATATAATAATAACAATTAAATAAAATAAATTAATATAATAATAGCGTGCGTAGGCAATTCTAACCTTTTGTGAACAGTAAAAATCCATTTTAATGTTTCTAAAACTGTGGGGGAGAATACATTCGAGTAAATACTGTTAATTACTACTAGTGTTATTTAAGTTTTAAAACTAGTGAAAGTGGGTCGAACGTCTAAAATATATTCGTCAGCAACCTTAACTTTTAACGTTTGTGTTTTTTACCTCTTTTGCAAGAATTTAAATGGAAAAACTCGACCTTAGACAATTTAAAGGGATTGTATAAGTACTTAGAAAGCTAGCTTTTCTCAATTTTATACAAACATCTGAATCCTTAATTTCTTACTTCTGTAGGATTTTCACTTTTTAACACTAGTTTCTAATTTGATTATTAGTTTCGCAGTAGTGACAATCGTACCAAGTCGGCAGATCCGTTTTGTTTGAACAATAAGAGATTTGAACTTTTAAACACAGGCTACAGGAATGTTTCAATAGGTCAGTCCCTTGTCTTGAGGTCGTGCTCTGGTCTGTTCCTAGGCCCGACTCCGTCCTATGATGCAGAAGGCAGCACTGCAGCTCCTTGAGGCTGCTGTAGCTTTCGACAAAAAGCTTCTCCCGAGACCCTGTGGGTTAGTGCAGCCATTCTCGCTTTACCTCTATTTTGAACCTGGAACCGAAGCGACTTTTAGATCAAGTGTAGAGAAACCATCATGAAACTGTGCTATAACTTTTAATCTTTTTGTAATTTAACAAACTATAGTATCCTCCCTTGCAGTGGGTTAGTTTTAAATGTTACCTTCGTATTTAGATACTATTCCTTTTTTTGTGTTATGGATTTACATTTTTTCATATTGGGTTTTACTGAAAAATCAAGATTCACAATACACAGTACACTTCCACAGCTTTATCTTGTTAATACTTTAACATATGTATATTACGTAATATATTTCATTACCCACCACCAGCCATTGAAAATTAGTTATAATTTAGTTTAACTACAGTTTTCCTACATTCCATGCTACAACACCATTTTTTACTCTGCACTTTTACGCATGCTCTATTTCTTGACGTGCAGTGTGGTGAAGAGTAGGGAATATTGGTGTAACAATCTTTCTTACCGAATTTGAAGTTGACTTCCTGAAAATAAAACAGAATGTTAATATTCCTAAAAAAAAAAGCTTATTAGTATTGAAGAGTCAGTATGATGTTTCACAAGCCCAGCGGTCCAGAAAATCTTCCAAAGTGAATGGGATTCGAGCTAAGAAAGAAATTTCTGTAAAAGAATGCGTCAATTACGTAGAAATTTATGTGACTATTCCACTTGTGAAATTAAAACCAATGGTGTTTAACTAGATGTACAAAATTCCCCAATCAAGGCGGTTTGTCCCAAAGTTAATAGATATTTCTATCCGATTTTTCTTACCGCTACCCCCTACGCCAATCAAACTGAATGGTCTATCTTAGGAGGCGGTATACATTGATTTTTATGTCCAAATGCGTATGTACTATAACAATCTCTTATTTGAACATGGCTTTCAGTTATTTTCAATGTTTGTCACATTTTGGAACTCTTGTTGGTCAGAACTTCAGTTGTGGATTAGTCCTACTAAATACTACTTCTTTTGAAAATTCTCAGCTAAATAGCTCCTCTATTTCAGTCAGATTAATTGAATATTTCCAAACAACCTGTGGTATTACCTACTACAATTTCTTTTTAAAATATGTCGAGGTCCATCAACATTGCATCCTTTGTAGAAAAAAGTTCAGCTAACTTGCAGGCAATATTAATGATATGTTTGAAACCGCAAATTTTGTGAAGCAATATTCGAGTGTTACGGGATCATACCAAGAGATATCATAAATTTTACCACTCTCCAGTAGCAGTTTTTGAGGAGTATTTTTTTTGTGACTCATTACTTTATATTAGAATAAATATAATATTTAAAAGCTTAGAAATTCTTAGAGCCATATTGACCTTTGATGGCTTATTTTATTTATTAGATTCTGAAAAAGCTGGTTTCATGCATTTGTTTTAGTTTTCTAGTGTTCTGTTGAATTGTGTGAGTTTTCTTTAGTTTTTTTTGAAAGTATGCACTATTGTGTAGAATGTTTTCTTTATTTGATTCAAATTGTAGCTGCGATTTTCATATTCCCTTAAGTTTTACTGCACGAATTCAATTAATCTTCAAAAGCGGTGAATTTTCATGGTTGATAATGTTAACATAAAACAACTTCAGTAAAACAGGTTTTTAACTAAGCAACTGTGGTTAATGTGCTTTGTGGTTTCAGGAGAGCCAAATGTCCATAATCTTATTGGTCGTCAGGTATAGAATGTGTCAATAGTGTTGAAAAGATTAACCTTGTTTGCTTACTTTCTCTCAAGGTTCTCCTGCAGAATTCAGAGTCTTACTAACATCGTAAAACACGGTAAGTTTCTTCTGCGTGTTTCCTCATTATCACAGCTTTGTATGAACATTAGTGAACATTTGTGATGTGACCCGATCATTTGTAGAGATAATCAGCACCCCGTGATTTATCTTTGGGCATTTCTTGATATTATTGAATGATAAGGTCTGTGGAAAATTATAGTACAAAAACTAGTCACTTTGAAGATGACACAGTATTGTTACACATATGTCAGGAAAACTAAAGGATCTTCTAAATATTACACACAAAATCATCGACTTCCATGTTTGGAAAAAGCATATTAAGTTTTGTGAACTGTCGTATAACTAAAATTAAAGCTATTTTTATCACAAGATTAATAGCCAACCCATATTCGCATTTCCCAGAACATTCGTAAATCCTACCGTATGTATCAACTTTTATACATTGCAAAATTTTTTAATGTACCGCTACTTCATGCTGTGTCTACAATGCTAAGTAATTCAATTCTATTACCTTTTAGAAAGACATTTAACATTATAGCATCCAAAGTTAATGTTTTGAATGATCGTAAGGCGAATGTCATTTCAAAACCTTTCGAAAATCAATGTTTTGATAATCGGTTTTTGAAAAGTACTGTGACAAAATTGTGAAAGCAACTTATCGAGACATATTTCATCTTTTCAAAAACGTATTGTACCAATTTTAGGAAATTCAACATTTTAATTACTTCCTTGACTAATGAAGTTTCCCACGTCAGTAGTACATGAAGACAAACCTTCAAAGCTGAAGAACAACGTTTTGAACCTTAAGTGTCTTATTTTGTATATATTTTGTATTGAATATATTCAATTTTACTTCGATTTTAAGTACGAAGAAATATATCCAAGAGTCAAATAGATTTTTAACCATTCTCTTAGCTGGTTATTATACTCATAAAAATTACAGACTCCTAGGACGCTATCTGGGTCACGCAAAATCCTTCAATAAAAGAAGAAATAGCAACGATTCCTGAATTAATATTGCTTTGTAACAAATTTGAAATGTTAGACTTCAAAAGAAAATGTAAATCACTTTTAAAAAATGATTTGAAACTCGCTCCCATGAAACAGATCTTTCCCAAATCACAAACTTTCCATGCTATCTGCCCATACCAATTTTCCTTGAAAAATCTGACAGTTGTAATGTTTTCAACATTTTCGTCTTTTTGAATTAATTTTACGTCCAAATCAGTTAAAAAGTTTTCGATTTCAGTTTTCTCAGTTATGCTAGTTTTCACCGAGTACAGAAATTTATTGTTTGAATGTATGAGTATTCTTATTCAAACTTTAGCGTTTTAGCCAATCCTATAAGACCGCCACAAAGGCATCCCATTTACCCCTCCCTCTCTCCATCCCTTTCCCCAATCAACCCCCTTAACCACTTCCTCTTGCAACCCATCTTCACCCACCCATCTCTACTAACTTAAATCTTCACAAGCTTAGAGAAGCCAACTTGGGTAGCCGAGGTCCCTAAGGGTGAAGTACCGTAGCTGCCTTGGCTCGAGAGGTCGGGGGTTGGAATCCCGCCTGGGTATGGATGTTTGTGTGTATTCATGTTGTCCTTATCCGTTCTTCCTACAGGCCCCTCTACCGTTTAAACAATCACGGTGGTCGCTTATGTCCAAGTTTTGAAAAGCTTTTTTTTTTCAAAACTTTTTGAAAATATGCGTGGTAAGTTCGACTATTTAAATTTGAATAATAGATTTTCAAGCCAATCGAATTCCATTCACAAGAATTTTGTTTGCGTGATTTAGAAGTATATTCAGAATTGCTCGTTATGTATAAAGGAAAGTGCATTTATAAATCAATATAGTTTCGATTTTAATTAAATAGTAGAAAATAACTTCATTAACCTTACTAAAAACCGTTACGAGTTTGAGTAATAATGCATATAGGAATATTACATATGCCATCTTTCACATACGTTTACGAAACTATCGATAATATCTAATCGTGACTAAAGTGTCATATTCGATCTCGTTCTTGACGCCGTGGAGTAAGCATCGCATCGCTCCGTTCGTCGCTGTGCTTCGGTGCTCCGCTCAAATTCGTGTTTAGTGCAAGGACAAACGGGCGCCGCTACCAGCGGCTGCCTATTTTTCTAACAGTGTTTTTATGTGCAACAAAATTGTTTATTGCTCATCGAAATATTTTTTTACTCAGTGAAAGTTTGGTGGTGCAGCGAAAACTGTATGTTCGCAATAAGTGTCCCCGCTTTTGGTGTCAGCAGCCCACGTTCTAAATGGTGACACGCCAGATCAGTTCACAGCAGTGAATGGAGACGTGCTTCCATTTCCACCGCAGATAGAAAATATTCAACCCCTGGAACAATTCAACACATCACAACCGCCCGCCCTGCAGCTGGATGGAGAAGCGGAAGGGAGTCTGACAAACCTTAAGTCAGTAAGCACTAAGGATGATTATTTTAACAGGTATGGTGTTGCCCCGCAGCAATCAATTAGTCAACAGTCAACCAGTGGTTATAATGAAAACAGTAAAAGTCTAAAACGCATGCACGTAGATCTACCAGACGAAAACAATGCTTCTAAAAGAATATTGTACAACGTGCCCGTCAGGAATAGGTACCAAGGTTTTCAAAATATGTCGGAAGAAAATTACCCAAACGAAAGGGAAGAAAATGAAGAATCAATCGTCAAAATACCCCCCCCCCCCTTTTATGTTCATAAAGTACGGGACTATCCCTTATTTATCAGTGAACTGAAAGCTATTACAAAAGACAATTTTTCTAGTATATTAGAAACAGATACTATAAAAATTAAATTTAACTCAATAGAGGACTATAGAGAATATCGGAAATTCTGAGAAAAAGAGAAAATCAAGCATCACACGTATAGGGATCCTACCCAAAAACTTTTTCAGTTGTCATAAAAGATCTGCCATTTACCTATTCAGAAGAGGATATATTTAACGAACTTTCGAAAAACTTTCAAGTTTTACAAATTGTTAGACTGTTTGGAAGAGAACGTAAACCGTTAACTACCGTCGCGGTGGATTTAACTGATAATGAAAATAACAAAGCAATTTTAAGAATAAATCAGTTTATATATAGCATTGTCAGAGTTCAAATTCGCATTAAGCCTAATACTCCAATCATGTGCAAAAATTGTCAGACTGTCGGTTATTCACAGGCAAATTGCGGAAGGTGACCTAGATGTGTGAGATGCTTAGTAAGCCATCATTACTTGCAATGTGATAAACCTAAACATAATAATGTACCAAAGTGTGTTAACTGCAGCGGGGAGAACACTGCTAACTACAAAGGCTGCAAAGATTACAAAGAAGCAGTTAAAAAAATATAATTTGAATCAGGATAATCATAAATTTTCATCACACAAACTGCCAAATAGTCAGTTCTCCAACCACCAAGTGAATCAGAACACGCAACCTTATCACTATGCCCCTCAAGAGTTTCCTCCTCTACCGCTTAATTCAACGCCCTTGCATTCTTTTTCTTATCGCAGTAGTCAGCAGCCTAGGCCAGATAACAGGAATTCTTCCCCAGTTCTCCAAAATGTAAATGTAATAAACGAAAACCTAATCCAAACAATTATAAATAATATTCTTTCTGCAATCATTCCTCAGTTACAACAAATGATTCAAAGGCTTATTTCTGTACATATCAATGACACAAAATGAAATAGAAAAATTCAAAATTCTCAACTGGAATGCAAATGGCGTAAAGCGCCAAGATAATGAACTAAGATACTTGATACAAGTCCATGATGTTGCATGTACAAGATACATGATCCATAGATGTTGCATGTATTTCAGAAACACATTTAAAGCCGGTAGAAAAATTTTCGATCCCGAAATATTTATCATACCGCAATGATCGAATTTCTCAAAATAGCATCAGGTGGGGTAGCAATTCTCATTAATAGAAAAATTAAACATACATTTATACAATCCCCATCCTCAAATGAAATAGAAACAATTATTATGAAAATCGAATTGATATCTTCTAACATAACTTTGATTGCAGCATATAAACCTCACAACAAAAAGTTTCCGTCAAGCTTCTTGAAAGCATTATTTGATTGTAGATCACAAATAATATTAGCAGGAGACCTGAATTGTAAAAACCAAATTTGGAGCTGTAATACTACTTCATATAATGGAAAACTTCTTCATAAATTCGCATTGCAAAGAAATCTGAATATACTAGCTCCTCCAGGGCTCACATACTACCTTTACAGTTCCTGATATTCTAGATATAGTTATTACACAAAATTTAAACATTCCGAGTTACCAGAATGTAAAACCAGAATTAGACTCAGACCTCAATCCAGTAATAATTTCGTTCAAAGCTGAACTTCAGACTCATCAAAACGAAAAAATTATCGAGGGAAAAGTAAATTGGGACATGTATAGAAACATTCTAACAAACGAATGTCAGTATCCTAAAAATCTTAAAACGCCATCTGAAATAGACAGTTGTATCAACTCTCTTGGAAAACATTAGTAGATGACCTTTTGATAGCATTTTTAATAAAGTTAGGAATTTCACCAAAAATTATACTCCGCTTCCTAAACCGCTACTAAATTTAAAGAAAAACATAAATATCTTCTTCTTCATAAATATCTTCACATCTTCGTAGAATGTGGCAATATTCACGCAATAAAACAGTGAAACAAAAATTAAGTAGCATCTGTAAAAATTAAACAAGAATTACATGAAGTGAGGTGTACACATTTCCAAATTTTTTTAGACAGCATCCCTCCCAACTCCAGGAGAATGTGGAATACAATTAAAATGATTACAAAGGAAAATTCTTTCATCCCTCAATTATCCTCTAACACAACTAGCAACGACGGATTTCGAAAAAGCTGAAACTTTAGCGGACAATTTTGAGAAAATATTTACAACTAACCGGGTAACAGACTTTGATTTCCAATTAGAAGTGGAAGCAAACTTGTCAATATCGCGATATTCCGTCCCAACAAAAACTAAATTTGTAGCCCCGTCTGAAACATATCAAATAATCAAGGCTTTAAAACCGAGAAAATCAGCAGGCCATGACTTAATAAATAATAAAATGAAAGAATTACCTCGCAATGCAATTGCAGCATTAACAGCTCTCTATAATGCATGTTTAAGATTAGGATATTATCCAAAGACCTGGAAAACTGCTATTATAACACCAGTATGCAAGCCGAACAAAAATCCACAAGATCCTCTTAGCTATAGACCAATTATTTTGTTACCAACCTTTGCCAAAATGTTTGAAAAACTTATAAAATCACGACTATTCAAGTTTTTCGCTGAAACCAATGCGCTACCAAATACGCAGTTCGGATTCCGTCCAAACCACTCCACAAGCCATCAACTATTAAGAGTAAGAGAGTACATTGCTGAAGCATTTCACAATGTACACAGCTGCAATTTTTCTCGGCATCGCACATGCCTTTGATAAAGTGTGGCATCTTGGGCTACTTTACAAGTTGCAAACCTTAGGAACCCCAGATCATCTCCAAAATATCATTAAAAGCTTTCTGTCAGAGAGGGATTTCAAAGTTAGTATTAACAACAATAAATCAAGAGCACATATCATCAAAGCCGGCGTGCCGCAAGGGTCCCCACTTTCTCCCTTATTATTCAACATACAGCAGACTATCCAGAAATGACATACTCAGAAATAGCACTTTATGCAGATGATACAGTGTTATTTAATGCAAATTCAAACATTACCAACGCTTGTAAAGATCTCCAGTCGGACTTAAATGAATTTCTTGAATGGACAATGAAATGGAGAATTGCCATAAACCCTACCAAATAACAGCCTAAAATATTCTCATTAGGAAAAATACATCAACCACGACAAATTAAAATTAATAATACTGCAATTCCTTGGCTTAATAATGAAACGCCCGTAAAATATCTGGGTGTATTACTGGATCAAAAATTAACATGGAAAACCACATTCAAGAAATAACGAACAAAATATACGCAAAAATTAACAAACTTTACCCCATAATTAATAACAAGTCATACCTTAGTATGGAGTGCGCATTATCAATCTTTAAAACGATAATACGTCCCTCATTTACATACGCCTCTCAACTTTGGAACAATATAACAAACACACATCTAAAGAAACTACAAATCATTCAAAACAAGTACCTAAGGAAAGCCGTACAAGCCCCTTGGTTTATTCCAAATATGCAAATTCACAGAGCTAAACATTCCATCCATTAACGAATATATTCAACAGATGAGTAACAGGTTTTTCATCCTTCTTCCGTCGTGTACAAGTGTACAAATATTTGATCTAGGCAAAAATGCTTCCATCCCAACCCGTATTATCTCTCGATACCCCGAAGATTTTCTTAAACCACCTTAAATTAGAATAATATCCATCCCCTCCCATTAATCAATTCCGCTGCTGAAAAAAAGTCAAATAAATACATTAATAAAAAAAAACTTAAATAAATTTCTTTTGAATTACTGCTCTGCAGACTTTGTTTACGAGGTAGCCGTGTGGTCCTCAAATACTGTTAACCGAGAGGCCGAAAATTATGTGTATTAATAAATTGTAAATTAAAACCCCCGAAAGGCATATTATGCCGAACAGGCAGAAAAATAAATAAAAAAAGTGTCATATTCAGGATTTTAAAATTCAACTTCTTGCATTCAAACTGTAGCATTCGAATTCTCATTCACAATGAAATGAAACTGAATGTAATGAATATTAAGACACATTTTTTTAAAGTTGCATAACTATCTTAGTTTTTGAAAAATAAAAATAAAATTTGTGGCATGTTGCGCGGTTGCAATTTGCACAATTATCTGTCTTTCAAATTTTTATGTAATTAGACTAATGTTTCAAAAAATTGCGTTGTGAAGTTTCATATTTTAATGAAATCTTAACACTAGCGTGAAACGTATCATGTGAAAACTATGTAGGCAATATCAGATTTAAAATCCAACATTCATTCTAACGATGAGTATTTATATAGGCAAAGAAATAGACTTTAGTAGCAAAACTATATCACGGGACGAAATAAAAGATCAGCCAGATTCAAAATCCGGGACATAATGAAGATTACAATCTCCAATGAAATTACGAAATTCCTTAAAAAAACTTACTCCAAAAGTCTGAAGGAACATTTAATCAGAATGAGGGTGAAGGTAGTTTGTAATGATTGTTAAAAACAAATGAGATGTGTGTGATTCTATAGTTCAATTTCTTGATAATGTAGAATAATATTTTATTATTCCTGGTAGAGAACTATCAAATTTAATTCTACATCACGGAACATGGGATGAGTTCTAATAAAATAAAAAGTAATACTTGTGTAATCCGGAAAACAACGTAATAGCAATGGAAAACTTTAAATCTTTTAGAAAATTAATAAACATGAGAAACAATATCTCGAATTGTAGTTTATGGTTTTTTCTAGTTCGTTTCATATGAAAATTTTGAAATTCAGGGATGGTAGACAACTAGCCGTCCTTAGTCCAAAGAATCGCAGAAGTAATGAAACATAAATTTTGAATTCTCAACAAGACGCTGATATTAACAGACAACAGGATAGGAAATTGTGATAAAGGATCTAACAGAAGCTCTTCTTACATGATTTAGTACGGAACAATGCATTAAGACTAGACAACAATTTAAGTATACCGCAGTAAAGTGGAAAATGAGATGCAGAATTGTGGCCTTCAACAAAGGATCGAAGAGTGAATACCACTAGGGCACAAACGAGATCATTGTAGTTAAGGTGAACAAGATAAATTTAGTAGTTCAGAAAAAGAAAGAGTATAAAATATACCCAGAAGACATTTCATTTCCAGTGGATGAACGGGAGAACCAAAATTAATTTTAAATTAAATGTCCGACAGAAGGGGTGGAAGAATAAGACCCCATTTTGATCTGAAAACTCAAATACTAGACGTAATGGGTGAGAAAGGATTTCAAGAATGTCAATGGGAGGGGGCGAGATATCTGGAGATCGTTGGGAAGATTGAGAAAGCGAAGTTGGACAACAGAACTTACGGAATTTGTTCTGTATATCATGAATAGTTACTACTCAGGACCTGCAACAAAAAAAAAATATTACGTACATTTTTTTTTCCACTTTTACTTTCTAGAAATAAATTTATGATTTATTTTTTACATAATTTCAATTACTTTTTGCAAATTATATTTACTTTTATTTCCGTGTGAATAATTCACGTACTTTCAAAGGCAGGTTTTAGTTGTTAATACGAATTGTGCAAGTTCTCTCTAGCTCCAGAACCTCTACCACACCTTTCTACCTGAACATAGTTAAATCATTAATGAAAGTACCAATAAAGCGTGCTTATCAACATTTGAAAACTAGAAATTTTTGCTCCTGAATAAAAAATACATCTGCTGACAATTGATTTGCGAATAATCTGACGGATGAGAGATTTAAAACATCTAAATAGTGGCTAACCCACGTCACCATGCAAACCGCTGTCTTTACACATATTTCTCACATTTCTCGCAGATGAACCACGAGATAGCTCACTTCTTTCCAATCTTTGTCTTATCTGAATACAGATTCATATTCGGTAAGCCCACTTTTTTTACATGTCTTGTAAGATGGTTACGTCTATCACATTGAAGAGTACCTGAAAGAGTAAAGTTACTGGCACAGACATCTGTTCTTCACAAAACCAATACATACTTCTACAGAGTGCAAACCTAACTCTATAAATCGTATTGATTAATTATTCGCGGTCGTGTAAGGAAATAATTTAGGCGTAAATTTTTTTATTCATTGCATTTTTCTACATTTTTAGTTATTTTAAACATCTTAAATATACCATAATGCTGAAAAATAAGCAGAATTTGAAGTAAGAACTATTAGAACAGTTGGTATATATATATATA
>BOPP01000103.1:1127810-1159213 GCA_017312745.1 Gryllus bimaculatus
ATATATATATGTATATATATATATATGTATATATATATATATATATATATATATATAATTTATTGGGTTGGTATATTAGAGTATTCAAGAAACTTTTCTTGAAACATAGTCCTATTCACAATTTAAATTTATGTATTCTTGCCATGTGCATGCACATGCACTTTACAATTTTTATTTTGCCACTTCGCACGCGGACTTATGATCCTGTAAGGAAAAAAGAATTTGTGTTTATTTCATTAATATATACACATAGAACTTTATAGCAGTGTCGAAAAAAGACCACCCTGTTTTAAGTGTGCAGTCCGCCAATTAACGTTTCCCCCTGAAGGACGACTGAACGATGGGCAGCCCTTGAGTTTTCCTTAAGGTAGGGAGGCGTGTTCCAATTCATTATGTATTTTGATTTATCCTTTAAGCAAGATTGCAAGAATTATGTACAAGGACGTCGTAAACATTTGAAAGTAAATTGAATACAAAATCGAATTGGAACACATCCCTTGGCACTTAATCTACCCACCCTGCCCTGTGAGCCTTGTAGGCGTGTCCCTCCTAAACCAACAGGTGGGCATGTGGCCTTCCCTCCTGAACCGCAACCTAGTCTACAGTCCAGAGGGAGGTCACCTACCATTCACATCAATGCAAATTGCGAGGTGCAATGCCATCTCGCAGCTCAATAAGTTTCCCACCCAGACAAGGTCCCCCAGTTTCTCTATGACTGAATGCATGCCATGTACAATAGCGGTAATCCTGCACGGGAGTGGATCCCATAATATGGCTAAGCAAACCGTCTTTTACAGACTATTCGGGCTCTGCAGCTTCATTCCTACATTAGCCCATCCTAATATTGAACTAGGTAATCATTTTTATATTCCAAGCAACATTTATAGAACAATTATTTATCTTTAAATTTAAATAAAATGCAAGCTAAAAGTCTTTAAATATTCTTGATCTTGTATTAAAATTATTAAAAATTAATATTAACATTGAAATTAAAGTTTAACATTACATTAACTGTAATCTTCAATAACGAGTGCACATTTAAACTTACTCCTATGTTTTGATAATTTAAGTTCATTTCTGTAAACGAGATTGCAGAAACACAGCAATATATTAAACTAAAGGCGGACAAATCCCCCATCTAATATTATCTGAGCGGAGCTAATGACTGCACGAGGAAGAATTATCCCTCCCAAACTACAAATGTGTGCATGTAAGGAAACTAGTTTCTATTCGGCGTATATACTATGCCGTTTATTTTCACGTTTATATTTACTCTATTTCTCTTCATACTTTTGTGCAAGTGACTGGACCTGCGTCATTCGTCGTGCAGTCGGGAGAAGAACGCAAACGGCCTCGCCTTTAGGCTGCCGCGGAAGCTGCGAAGGGCACAGGGCATAGGAAGGGGCACGGTACGGGCTCACAGATTCCAACACTCACCGATTCCAGCAGGGTCCGGTAACCCACCATCGAAATTGGGGACAAAGCTAGAGGTTGCTACTATAGGATGTGCTAGTGTCGCCGGATACAACTGCTGGTAAGGCTCGCCAACTTTCGCACATTGGTCAAGAAAAACGAATACACTTTGATTATGAGCGATTTCTGAAATAAATCACAAAAGCAGTTAAATACTATGCGTTTATCTTCTAAAATTCATTTATTCATAATAATACACGCATGATAGAATAGGTAACGCGAACAGCGGCGCGATCTTTTGTATCAAGCGCGTCACGAGAACCCACGCACGTTTTAAATAACTTTGGTAGCAGTTCGTACTTAAGTTCGTGTAAGAAGGTGATGCTCTAGAGATCGCCACTGTAATGGCCCCCACCACGTTATATGGGAGTCATAGGGCCCTGGTCAGTCTCCACCGGCGTCAGGCCAGTGTTGCTCCTCTTCTGCCAGAGATGCTACGCTACCCTGCCCTGTGGTTTGGAACCTACTCTACCCTACTCTTAACTGTAGACCGTTATCCGTGCTCATAATTCTGAGTGATTGAAAATAATACACGAATGTCGTAATTAAACCTCGTAATTTATTGATTTTATATCATCCTAACCTATTGAATAAATTATATTTACTTCATTCCTACTTACGAACTAGGAAAGTTCGCATTTGAGATGCTTGAAGTCTCTGATCAATGATTATCAGGGAATTAAAATTCTTTCAAACTAATTTTTCAAATTCAAATATTTTCTAATTGAAAATAATGAAAAATAAGATAATGTTAATGTTTTGAACGATTGATGATTTCACTGTTTTAACATGCACAATGTTGGTCCTATTGACCTGCGTACATATTATATCCATTACAGTTTTCGATAAGGTTTGTACATATGACTATGAAAAGAAATTTCTCTGTACGTTTGCTTAATGACTATTCGACCTTAAAACCAACTTTCCAGATTGTGCAACTACACTTTCCAGATCTTAAACGCTTTTCTAACCACCTGGCGGGAACAAGGGAAATTTAGGAACGACGAGAAGGGATGGCGTCGTGAAGACCAAGACCACGGTTATAAGTCCAGCTACGACGCACAAAAGTAAGTCACCATACACTTCCCATGTTTCACTAGCACTTTTCCTACACACGCATTTCTTAGCAACGCAACGGCACATTTGAGCCCAAACACTTGCGCACCAAGCACAATTTCCACAATTCTTGAGAGTTTGCCCATCACTTCACAACACAGGCGATTCGTAAAATAGCTAGTCAGCAAGTTGTTAGGTAGTTAGCCTGCTAGCGAGTAAGTTAGTGAGTTAGCTTCTCTGCTAGCTAGATAGATAGTTAGGTAGCAAGCTAATTTGTTAGTTAGGTAGGTTTTTAGTTAGTTAGCTAGCCAGCTAGAATGTTAGTTTCTTAGTTAGTTATTTAGCTAATTATTTATTTAGTTAGTTAGCAAGCAAGATAGCATATTAGCTAGCTAGTTCGTCATTTAGGTAGTTAGCTAGCTAGTTAGTCAGTTAGCAAGCTAGCTAGTTAGTAACCAAGCTAGTTTGTTAGATAGTTAGCTAGATATTTAATTATTTAGTTAGGTATAAACTTAGCTAGTTAGTTAGCAAGTGAGTTAGCTAGATGGCTAGTTAGTTACGTAGCTAGTAAGTTAGTTAATTAGTTTGGTAGCTAGCTAGATAGTTACGTAGTTAACTAATTAGATAGGTAGCTAATTTGTTAGATAATTAGTTACCTACTTATCTAGGAGTTACGTGGTTAAATAGTTAGATATTTAGCTACCTAGTTAGTTTAGTTAAGTAGTTAGTTAGATAATTAGGTAGTTAACTAGCTAGTTAGCTACGTAGTTAGTAAGTTAGCAAGCAAGCTATTTAGTTAGTTATTTTGATAGTTATATAGCTAGCAAGTAAATTAGTTAGTTAGCTTGATAGCTAGCTACCGAATTAGATAGGTAGTTATTTAGTTAGCTAGTAAGTTATATGGATAGCAAGCTATCTAAATAGGTAGTTAAATATCTACCTAGTTATTTAGTTAGCTAGCTAGTTAAATAGTACGCTAGCTATCTAATTAGTTTAATAGTTTGCTTCCTAGCTAGATAGTAAGTTAGCTAGCTAGTTACTCAGCTAGCTAATTAGTTAGATAGGTAATAAGTTAGTTGCTAGGTAAGTAGTTTAGTAGTTAGCTAGCTAGCGAGCTCGATAGTTAGATAGGTTGTTAAATAGCAAGCTCACTAGTTACAAGCTAGTTATTTAGTTAATTACAAGCTTGCTTGAGCATTAGTTAGCTAGTTAGTTATGTAGTTGTTAAGCGAGCTAGCTAGTTAGTTAGGTAGCTAGGTTGTCTGTTAGTTAGGTTGTTAGCTAGCTAGCGAACTAGATAGCTAGCTAGCGAACAAGATAGTTTAGTTAGTTACTTATCTAGCAAGTAAATTAATTAGTTAGCTAGCTAGCTATTTAGTTAGATAGCAATGTAGTTATTTAGATAGCATGCTAGCTAGTTAGTGAACTAGCTAATTTGGTAACTAGTTAGTTATTTAGGTAGCTATAAATAACTAACTAGCTAAAAAATAACTAATTAAATAGCTTGCTTGCTAACTAACTACGTGGCTAACTAGTTAGATAGATGGTTAGTTCGTTTGCTAGCCAATTAGCTAGATAATTAGCTGCATTATTTGTTCTGTTTCTTGTAAGATTTCATACATGAATATTCCTGAAGACTTAGGACTGCCTATTTCATGACTTCAATTGATAAAACTTTCTATTTAATTTTTCGTTGAAAGAAATTATGAAGAATTAAGAATTGACCAGAACGTTTGTATATAAATTTTACGAAGAAGTACAAAATTCATGAGCACATTTTTCAACATTTATTTTTAATTCTTGCTTTCTAATTCGTGTCTGTTTGATCTCGTCGGCAGATTTTTCGTTTGGATTCAGGTCTTTCTTTCGGAGTTGATGTTGGTGTGGTCCGTGTACTTCTTGAACAGCTGCCCCGGCACGCCAATTCCGTAGTCATGTTGCTTCCTCTGGAGGTATTTGATTTGCCTCTAGAGATCTATTTTTCACCACTCACATTAGCAATTTTCTATAGGCTACCCAATCGTATTTAAAATTTGATTTTCCGTATTTATTATTATTATTATTATTATTATTATTATTATTATTATTGTTATTATTATTATTCACGATTGAAGTTGTTGTGAGTCAGTTCATTATAAAACCTACTCAGGGGTGCAACGAGCTTGTTTGGGATAATCGGTGCTTCTACAATACTTTGCAGAAAATGTAGGCTGTTTTAAATAAAGTAGTATCGCAACTCATAGTCTCTTGAATGATCTAGGAATTTAGCCACAGTTTCTCACAAGTTTTTGGGAACAAATCCCAGAGCTCCGATAACAATTGGGGGTATTTGTCTTTTACGCCCCACATTCGCTTGATGTAGATATTCAAACTGCTGTATTAAAGGCATTTCCCTGCCTTCTTGGTTACGAAGTTTGGATTGCACGGCACAGTTCAATCAAACATGCACTAGAAACAGACAATTTTTTTTCTCCAAATCTCGGACAAAAATATCTGTTTTTTTTGGCCGCTCTTGTGAAATGAGTTTGAATTTGTAGGTCGTACATTATTGTACACAGTCTAACAGACATCACGTGTATTAGTAAGTGTTCGAAGAGCATGTTTGGTACTTCGAGGGCGGTACAAAACTGCCTGTGGAGGTAACTAAACGCGCTGGCATGACTTTGCGGTCTTTGCTAGTTGAGACGATATGATTGATGGTTTCTACTTGTTTGAGGAAGATGCCATGGGAAATTTTGAGAACCGGTTGATCAAAATGTCGTGTTCTCAATGCCTGATATTGGGCAGCTATTACAACGGCTACCGATTCTGCCTTAAGGTTTCTCCTTTTATGCCACATAAATAATTGATCTGCACCTTCTCCATTATTTTTAGATATTGTTAATAGAGTGGTTGACACTCCACGATTTTTTTTTAAATATTTCATGTTAAGGAGCATCAGAATTTGTTTTGTGTCTGTGTTATTGTGCGTGTCTGGCATTTGCATATTCTTTCCAATTCTTCTTGCTACACTTACATTGCTTCTATTTCCCGGTCTTTGGTTAAATTTAATAACCTGTCTCATTATTATGGCATCTTGATGACACACCTCATAATTGCACATCCCGACTATTATATTGATGAAGGAAGCTTCAATTTCACTCAGGCCTCTTCTTGCTTTCTTACTTGACACCTAAAATCTATGTACATCAAATCGAGAGTGGGCGACGTAATGCATTGTAAGCAGTTTTATATTTTTTCGATCCAAAATTCGAATTTCTTGCTCAGTCCAGTCCTCTAGTCCGAAACTGTACTCGGCTACAGGCACCGCCAACCTAACAATTGTAGATATTTTATTCCTGGAGCTCAGAGAGGACTACAAGAAAAGTCTCACTCTTCTGTAACACTCCCTGCGAATTCTCTCATTGTGTCGTTTGAGATGTTCTCACTTTCTTCAATGCCCAGATATCTGTAAGTTTAACCTGACTCAAGATCGTAAAACAAAGTGTGCATATTAACATCAGTGCTCTCTGACGTCACTTTTCCTTTCTTTAAATTGACTTTTGGACATTGGTCAAGACCATTATTCCACATTGTTGTGCGAAAACTGCACTTCATATATCGTAAACCGTTTACAAGGTATAAGGGTGGCCTCGAGTTGGTGGAACACACTATATATGTTGGTGTAATGAATTAACATATTATTGTGGAAGAAGAAAATTTAAGATCTAAAAGATAACAATGACTCACGCGTAATATGAGCTTTTGATTAGTTGTTTGTAGGGGAAACTATTTTAAAAACGTTCAAAGTTACGTAGCTAATAAATCTATATAATTCGCTTCTTTTCCGCGCGCCGTGTCTTGATGAGACGTGGAGGGAGGGGGTTGGAGGGGCGTGGTCCCTGCGCAGAACCTGGCGGTGGAGCAACGCAGCGCGGGGCGAGCGTGGGCGACGGTGGGAGCCCCGAGGCACCACCGCCTGGGCAACGACCACGCCCCTTCGGCCTCAGGACAGCGCCAACTCACATACACTTGGAAGGGGGGTCGCGGGGTGAGGGGCGGGGGCAGACGCGGAAGGGGCTGGGGAGAAGCGCCGCGATCCGAGTTGCACTGGCGTGAAGGGCGGCTGGGACAAATTGCGTGGGAGGTTCCGTTGTGGCTTCTGAAGGTGCCCGCCGCAGTCTACGTCTCTTCCATGCAGTTTTCTGGATCGTTCTTGCCACTCGTATTCTATGCTTTAGAAGTAACAGCAGCTCAGGTAAGAACTTTATTTTGGTTTAATAATGTTAATGAATTAAATAACTTAAGTAATTCATGGATACGAAGTTCTTCACACTTTCACTATAATTAATTATTGAAATAAGTATTCAGAGACTGGAAATGTAAATGAATATTGATTTTTCTAAATTACACAACTGTCAATGCAGGTGTTCACCTTTGCAAAATTTCGATATTAATTACAAAGTTTAGCCGGACATTTTGAGCAAAAATCATGTTTTGTCATGTTTTTTTTGCCTTTTGCCAAATCTGCTTTTACCAAAACTTTTGCCAAATCTGCAACGTATCAACATAATTTTGAACTCAGACCTGAATGAGAACTTCAGGGCCGGATTCATAGTTGTCACTTATAGGATAAGCGAACCCTTAAGAGACAAGTGCTTTTTCAAAATAAGTGTTCACTTATAGGCGCTCGTATTTCATAGACGTTCCAGTGCTCAAGCAACAACAGAGAGATTGGTATTCCAGTAGTCGTCATTGTAATAGTTAAGTCATGTATCATAAAACTTGCGTATTGCAATTTTCGAAATATTTTTGGCAAAATTTCATTAGAATACACAGACCCTATGCTAATCAAATTCCCAAGTCACAATTCAAGGGGGTGTTACCAATACAATACGTGAAACGTTTTCACATTCACATACTTAATTATTGTTTTATTAATAATTTATTGTGTTAATTCACTAAATTAAATAACAATAATAATATATTATTGTTATTATTATTAAAGGCGGCGCAGAGGTAGTTGATACATTTTGTCCCGTGTGTCTCATCCTGTCTGGTGCCGGCGGACGTCTGGGCGATGAGGCCGGTGCTTCTGGTAATGGCGCTGGTGACGGCGTTGTCAAGCGCTCGCCCAAGGGAGCTCCCAGCCTCCGGCCGATTGGTGAGTCACCTCCCCGTATTCAACTGTTGGGAGGCCGAAGTGCTGCTTCCCGTACGCGCGCATGTGTGAGTGTGTGTGCGTGGGTGCGCGCACGTACTAGTGTCTGTGAGACCAGAGTGTCGTCTTCTCCGAAAAGGTCATTTGTTCAACAGCTTGTAGGTAGGAGCGTTGCCGACCGTGTGTGTATGAGTATGTGTGCTCGCTCCTGCAAAAGACTTTCGTTCACGGGCTGGGATGCCAAATTGTCCCTTGGCGGGTGTGTCATAATGGCAAGTGGCTGCCTGGTGACTTCGTGTCTCACCTGCACACCTGCTCATCATTTGGGAGGTCGAAGCGCTATTCATCAAGCGCGCGTGTGTGAGTGTGTCTTGGCAGTGGCTCGGTGAGTCATCTTCCCTGTTCAAAAGTTGGGAGGACAAAAGTTTGTTTATCACTTAAAGGGTGGGCAAACGCGTTTATGAGGAGAGCGGAGCGAGGGATGCGTGGTGTGCGGAGCAGCAAAGGACACAGTGTGATGTGTGTGCGTAGGCGGCCGTGGGCAAAGCTGCCTTCCTGTCGGCCTCGCCTCCTCCGATGCCTCCGGGACCGCTTGCATTGCGGTGGGCGCGTGCCTGGGGCGGCCCGCTCCTCCTCGTGGACCTGGGCGCGGGCGAGGGCGAGGAGAAAGGTGTGAGCGTGGGCGTGGGCGAGCGCTGGCTGCAGGCGCTGCACCCACGCGCCAAGGAAGCCCTCCTGGTGTGGCGCGCACCGCCCAGCCCCGCCCCCCACTCCGCGCCCGACTGGCTCACCGCCGCCCGCGGCTACGTCATCGCCGCCCGAAGCGTCACCCGGGTCGACGAATTCCTAAGGGACGACTTAAGATATCCTGATAAAATTATAATGGTCTGTGATCCAATGTTTTTAATGAAATGACCAACCAACGATAGTTGTATTACTTTATCGATAAGCACAACTTTATGCGCATATTAAAATATCCTCGTGAAAATGAAGTATTCGACCGAGTACCAAGAAAAAATTCACGTATGATAAGCTCAAAGTTATAACATTTTTATAAATTAGCCAGTGTTATGGGGAGCAGCAAAACGCAATTACGGCGGCCTTAGGTGTCGGCGTTGCGCTGCGTAATTTTTTAAATATGACGAAAGAAATATGCTTTTTGGGAATGACAGCTAATTCTTCTCCTATATTGTTCGTTGACAACGTGAGTCGACACACCTTGTCAGAAAACGATTGTTATGAATTTCTTGAATTATTATTTCAACTTGCAACCTTGCAACAGAATGTTTACAAAATGAGGGTTTATTTAAATAAAATGAAATCCTGGAATACAATAGGCTCCTAAATTAAAATTTAATAACGGTAATTAGATACACATCTCCGCTGAAATCAATGCGATTCCGAACACTCTCCTTTACTTGTGCTTGTATAACTTATGAAAATCCAAAACGGAGGATTACTAGTAGGAGCCTACGAAGTCCTGAAATTGGCGAAATTTTCGTTTTCCGGCAAGGTGCGTCGAGTCATATACGATGTCAGCAAGGTCAGCTGTCCTTGCGCGCTGCAGCATCGCGTTTACCAAGTTCTAGTTGCACTGTTTTTGCAAAAATACGTTTCAAATATTAACAATATTTAGGGTGAATCGGGGCTATTATGATACAGAAATGTAAACTTTTCACCTTATCTTCTATACCGTTTGCAGTGTGATGGGATCTCGTCCTGGCATCAGCAGGGCCCTGTTGTCGAATCACAGCACCGGCGTTTGCTCACGACCTTCCTTACGAGAAAAGTTCATTTTCCGTGGACCTGATATTCGATTGCCAGTACCACCAGCGGTTGCGATTCTTAACATTTTTCAGGAAAGGCGCGATAACAAATTTTCTCCAGTTATTATTAACAAACTGTGAGTCCACGGTACTCTGTTGAGTGACCTATTTATGAGTCCTCAGTTCGTTGAGCGGTAAGTTAGAAATAAAAGACGAATGAATTTTCACAAAGTTGTTCGCGTGAACCGCAACCTGCCTTCTCACTGACGTATGACTCCTACCGCACTTTGCTGATATCTCTCTTATTCCATCGAGCTCCAACTAGCCGATCGATTCCGGCTTACAGATTTTACTGTACTTCAGTTTTCTTCATTAATTAATAATAATCACTTCTTTTATTGATGAGAGGAACAATATTATTTACAATGTTTTACAAAAACTACCTTCTGGATTATTCTTTGGTGTGTATATCCAATGGATTATCAGCATCTCTGATTCCCGTCATTACGCCGGCGATAATTTGAATGTAAAACTCAAAAAACTCCAAGAAATCATCGTGGTCTTCGATGCCGTATAAACTTCGACACGTGTTCGTAGACATCACTTTACCAAAGCTTCAAAGCTTTTTAACCCGTTAGCGAATGAGGAATACTAAAGTTTACATATATATAACCTTTCCAAATCATTGTTGAAAAAAATTTGTGAATCGCTACACTCGAGTGCAATACCTTACACAATATATACGCTGTTGTAGGTTGTACGCGTCAGGATTAGTTAAATTAAGGAGAATCAATTTGGGGCACTGAAATAGTAGTTTACGTAATAATGGCGCGAAATAGGTGATTCACGCACGGGGCGAGTTTATCGTCCGAGCGTATCAAGGATGACAATGAGACGAGTGCGGAAAAGAACTCGCGCCAGTGTTGCTTATACTATTTTTAACACAGCATGAGCGAAACGCAATGGGTCAAGAAAATGAATATAAATTAAATATTAAATAACTACAAATACCTTAATTATACAGCAATAAATAAATTCCAGTCAGTGTCGTAACACTATTATTTGGAGACAATAAACAAAGACGTCACAGAAACGAAAGATAATTGCAAAGTATTACAGATGTTTAGCATACGCTTCGCGACTTTTCGCACGTTTTGCAATGTTTCGCACTCGCTTTTGCGATGTTTTGCACACGCGTCGCGATGATTCGCACACAGGGAAAAAATAGTTGTTTCGCACACGGAAAGTAAGTACGAGAAACGTACGACGAACGTATCCATTATGACAATGCCACAAAACGTGACTTTAATGGGATATGGCAGCACAAGACCGACTCAAGAGCCTTTGCTAACAGTATATCATTTGTTGCGCTCCTTCGGAGCTGGTAACCATATCAATTGGACCAGAGACCGCTGGAAAACGGTGGCTTGGTCAGATGAGTTTCGATGTAAGTTGGTAATAACTGATGGTAGGTTTCGAGTATGGTGTAGGCACCACGAAGCCATGGACCCAAGTTGTCAACATGTTACTGTGCAAGCTGTTGGTGGCTCTGGCTGTTTTTACATGGGATGGACTGGGTACTCTGGTCCAACTAAACCGATAATTGACTAGAAATAGTTATGTTCAGCTACTTAGAAACTGTTTGCAACCATTCATGGACTTCATGTACCCAAACAACGATGGACGTTTTATAAACTACCAGTGCCATGTCACTGGGAATATTCTGAATAATTTCAGCGAATGATTTGGCCACCCAGGTCACCCGTTATGAACATCGCAATAAACCCATCGAACACTTGTGAGACAAATCGAAAGGTCAGTTCGTGCACAAAATTCTGCACCGGCAACTCATTCGCAATTGCAATAATTTTCGCAATAATTTTACAGGGGACGTCGAATGACTTGTGGAGTCCATGTTAGGTCGAGAAGCAACACTTCACCACGCAACAGTAGGTTCGAAGAGATATTTGAGGTTTCTCTTGCCTTTTATTACTTCAGTGTATAGTAGAAAGTACTTCTGAGAACATCCCGATGTGTTGTTATTCGCGGTTATGAAAGTGGAGGAATAGCAATTAGGCGTGACACTACCTCCTCAATGTTGAACCTTGTATTTATGCATTAAAATACCTACCATAAAAAATATGATGGAATTTTCCCAGTGATTTTTCCCACATTTTTGAAAGTATTACAGGATTTTATAAGAAGATGGAAAGTTTAGAAATACATCGATTTAAAAAAAGTTTAACAAAATTTACCCTGCTATAGGCAGAGCACAAGGACCCTACGGTCCATTAAAATCTCACAAACCAGATTTTCTTACTTGACCAATAGTTTCATCCATAGGTACCATCAACTTTGCAACTTTCTTAACTCATTACAGAAACTCATATTATATTGTGATAATAATCGTTGTCAGTTAGTTAACGAACTAATCACCCAAGATTTAGGATCAAATCATATTTCCCTTGATGTAATATCAATGTTTCCCAATATCGCTCACTCTCTCGTCCATTTGGAACATATTCAAATTTCACAAGAAGATAATTTGAAAACAATTGAACGTAGAATATCAACATGTACTCTTAGGGGTACTAAGAAAAAAGTACTGGAATCACTGGGAAAATGCGAGTTGAATCACGACTCTGTGCTCTGGATAAAACGTCCACCGGCTATCCATATTAAAATTCAATTCATTCAATTCAAACATATATCCCTTGGCAGAGTGGATAAAATACACAAACTTCAGATAAGAATGAAGATAACAGGTGTTGGGAAATTTTCAATCCTGAACCGAGCTCAGAGAGATTGTAACAGTTAGCCTGCGAAATACTTTTTCCTAAACCTTTACCTCGATACTTAAACAAATCTTAGCTCTTTATTTGTATTTCATTATAGTATATTGCTGCTATGTTTCCTTTTGTTACATTTAATTTTCCTTTTATGACAGAACATTCAGTATATGCTTTTTATTTAATATGTGCAGAGTGATGTTGTGGAGTGACAGGTCTGTGTAAAACATTTTGTATTTCAGTGTAGTGCAGTGAGTTGGGCTGAGGTGAGGTAGTGCTGCGATAGCTTGCGGCGTGAATTTCTACTATTTTATTTTCATGTATTTCATCGTTTGTCAATATACAATAAATGCATCTATATCTAAATTTCTGTGCAACTAAATTTCTACATAAAATACGAAAGTTAAATCTAATGGCATCGTCCGCCTGTTCCAGCATGTTACTTGGACCTCACACAAGCGCCTCGGCAGCAGCAGCTTCATTGTGGTCTACGTGTTGGAAGAGCGGAGCAGAGGTGGGGGCCAGGCCGAGATCGAAGCCAAAGTCGAAAACGAGATGTATTATGGTTTGCGCAGCAGCTTTTGGTTGATTCATCAATCCTATAACTGGCTGCTAGTTGGGGAAGTGGGGCAGCTTGAGCCAGGCACTTTGAGTAGGCTGCAGAAACCCTATGTGGTGCTGTCAAGTTTCCCCCCTGACTGCCTTGGCCTTGTGTGCTGCTATAGGAAAATGGTACTGCGCGCGAGAGTACGTTACATTCTTCTTCTTCGTGTTGTTTTTCAACTTCATCTTTATTTTCACATTGCCACCATCAGAGGTTTTAATTGTATTAGTTGGCTGATTGTACTTGATCACTGTGGAACATTTTTCCAACGCTCATGTACGACATTGTCTCGCGGGTATCGCATTAGTTTGCGTTCTCGCCTTTCATGGCACGACGCCCGATTCGATTCCCGTGCGGGCAAGATTGTGATTTCGTATACCTTGCAATATCCCCGTATAAATTTCTTTGTGACGATGAGAAATCTCCTTCTCAGGTTGGGAAGACTAGAATATTATGTGCTAGCCACATGTACTACTTAATCCACGGCCGCAAGGTCGTGACGCAGCTGATAGCCCTAGTTCTTGTCAGAGATTATTGCGCGAAAGTACATACATACATACTGTAACCACACCCTCTGTGTAGCTGCTCCGACTCACCTGAATACCTGTATTTCGTCCGATCCAGCGTTTCCCCGGCTGCTCAGTCTGCATGCTCCCTAGGGGAGGCATGCGTGATAGGGCTAACTTTGATACTACCACTACATTTAAACACATTGTTTCATTTCTTTTCTAGTGACCTTTATGCTCCTTTTATGAACGAGGTGAAGCCTCAGGCTAAAATTAATCCTTAGAACTACCTTAAATCTAATCTTATCTTAAATTGCCAGACGGGCGAGAGTTCATCATCGGCTGTCGGGCGGTGTCCTTCCGCGCGGTCATGACCCTTCCCGCGGGAGCGTAGGCCACGCGGTCGGTGGCAGGCTACGCCTCGCCTCGCCCCTTTTGACCCTGAGCAAGTCAATCGAGCGGTAGGCGTCCTCCTAGGGGTCACGACCCCGGTTACGTGAGCGGCGGTCGTCGACCGGCTGCGTCTTGCATCACCACTTTCTGCCCACTAGAAAGGCGGTCGGTGCGGCAGGCAGTGTAATCGGCGGTGCGGCGTGGTAGCGTTGACTGGCGCCAACAGCGTCGAGCCGCGCATTGGCGACTCGATTCGCGGCTGCGTTAGTCGCGCCCGAGCCCGTCGTCACTGTGGGCTCGCGGTCGTGCACTTATCGTCATGCCCACTGCGTTTGTTCAGAGCCAGCGGCCCCGAAGTCGGGTTGAGATGTGGCGATGAGGCAAGGCTTTCGGGCGGCGGCAGTGCATCCGCAGGCGTCCCCCCGTGAGTCGAAGCAACTCGCCCTTGACGTCACCTCAGCAGGGCCCACCTACTTGTGTCCCTGATCAGAATGAAAATGGCAGAGCTAGTGTCTTTCAATCGCCTCGTGGGCTTCGCAGGTCACGTGACCCCCTCCCCCGCTTCATTTCCCGCGATTGGCGAGCGCGCGTTAAGCGGTTTCTTCCGCCTTATCGCTGCTTCATTGACGGAAGCCCTTGCGGACGACCCGTTGCTGTAATGTGCTAGAGGTAAAATTTCGAGCCACATGCTGTGGAAAAAGCGTGTAAAATGCTCTGCAGAGGGAGAGGCTTTTTCTAAGTTATTATTAAAAACACCCGTTACACTAACATGTACATAAGAATTGATCTGATATGCAAATTTTTTGTCCAACATATCTATGTTGCCTGTTTTACAAGGCAAATATGTGACAGCCAAGATATATTTTGCCCCAGAAAGTCTGACTTCGATAAAGAGATATTCACTGCGTAGGCAAAGTCGTATTTGTTGAAGATAGTACAAGTTTATGCCTAAGATCTACGCGAATGTATACACCGACACATACACGGTGTGCGGCGACGCTGGCATTCCGATGAGCTCTTATTAGGCGATACTCTCAAATTGATACTAGCGCGTAATTGAGAGAATGCTTTAACCAGGTTTCGCTTATGTGCAAACGTGTGTTTTCAAACGGTGTTTAAATATTATTTCCATTTTTTTGTTATAATGGTATAGCAGAAACTGAGCATTTAAGTTTGCAACGTGCAGACAGAGAAAGCGAGGATTAAGTTTGTTTAAAGTCTCAGACGCTTGGACAGTCGGGGAAAGGGTCCCACCACTCACAGGTAACAGGTTTACAGGATGTGAAGGGAGGAAAGTAGGTAGCATTTACAGATGGTTAGCAGAAGGAAAGTTCGGAGGAAAAGGGCAGGAGAATTTTCGGAAATTATCAGAAAGTGGTTTTGGCAGGGAGGTGTGGAATGGAGGTGAGGGTGGGGGCGCTCCTACGCTAAGGATTAAATCCTCCAGCTGGGTCCTTGTTTGCACCCGAGCACGAACGTTACCGTGTTAAATAACGATGGTACTGTCTTCTGTCTACACGTCCAAACTGGGAGTCGTCCAAACTGGTCGATATCAGCTTGTAGTAAAACCAGGCCCAATTTTGCGAGGCCAGTTACTTGTCGAACTACTCGATGACTTCTTTGGCGATTTTTAAGTGCGAGAAAACCTTTAACGTCATATTTGATTCAACGAGATGAAATTTCTAGGAGTTTGTAAATCTCTTTAGAAACTCAATGAGGGATCCGTACCTCTTTAATTTCCCAAACTGTAAATTATTTACAATGTTCGCCATAAACATGTGTTTGAAATTCTTGTGGTTTCAGACATTTTTCACATGTCGCATGGCTATCTTTTCTAACATCTTCCACAAACTTTGCCCCCTTTTATCAGTCGTCATTCGTGTATAAATGATATTCTCGAAATCGAGAAGCCCAAAATGCATTCATGCTTCAATCTTCTGTAAGCTAACTGCACATTTAATTTCCTACTTTGTTGCGTCGGTCGGGTTTTCCGTCGCAAAGTTTCGATCTTTCATCCTCAATACTCCCAGTTCTTGAGACCTGTGCTAATAACCCTTTACTAATTTATCAATCTGAGACTGGACGTTGAACTCAATGGACGTGTCATGGAGATCGCTCTCGCACAGGTAATGTGATCTTGGGTTCGTGACCTAGAGGTGTCTTGTGGTACAAGCCATCTGGAGATTTCTGCGCAGCTCTGTCGCGTCGTGGCACGGGAAGACTGCGGTGCTTGTGCCGCGCCGATGTGTCGTCCGACATCGTGTCCGCTATCGCTGCCGCTTCCGGTTCCCTCCACTCCATACACAGTTCCTCGCTTTCCACATATAGTCATGGCAATAAAAATATATCACGGCCTCAGTGTCACTTCATCCGTCTTTTTAGTTTCTTTACACTGGCCATTTACACTCGCGATGCACGTGTCAAAGTATTCAATAACCATTTCTACCAATATGCGATTATGCAATTACTGAGTTGTTATGTCACTATTTCGCTTAATTCTTTGTCCTAATTACCTTCAACTTACATTGTTTATCAAGAACATCAATCTCTGAGTCCATTCCGTTGTATATTTTCAAAATTATTCGTCGTTCGCTCCGCGATGCAGTGTTCACGTGATGCACTGCTGTGTCAGTTCATTCACTATAATGCAGTCACCACTCTCCGTTCAGCACTACACTCAACATTCTTTCCATCGTTTCCCAATCTTAACACTGACTTCGCTCTCGCCGCCATTCGGCTGCCGTTGCCTTGGAAGTTAATGGCCAACTGTCCTTCTCCCTGCTCACTTGTGTTCCAACATGCCCTTGAATCGTCTGAACCTCGTTCACGCGGTTCATGGATTGTACTGGCGTACGTAATTTGACTTTCTGCATTCATCTGGCCCATTGAGTGTGTGTGTAAATATACACACACACATATATATATATATATATATATATATATATGTGGTATTATTCTCATATGTTTTTTGAGCTTTTGGAAACCGTAAAATTGTGTCTATAATTTTGTATTAACATTTTAATAACATTGATTTTGTTCCCTCCAAAGATTTTATGAAATTCAGTATGCTTGAAAACAGACCATGGCCTATTTGGCTTTTGTATAACTCAACAACAGCAAATTAGTAACACATGACGAGAATTTTGATTTTGATTTTCGATTAAATAGTTAAAAAAATAACTTCCTAGACGTGAATAAAACACCAATCCATCACATTTCACATTGTAGATTTTTTTCGTTTCTCACTAGCTGCAATAATTTATAAATATTACGTTATTGATGATGATCGGATAGAAATATTATACTTCTAACTTTGTCCACAGGCTGATCGAAAAACGGCAATGTACACGTATTTCGATATTCATCGGCCCAAAATGAGTACTGATATGTTCCTAGAATTATTGAATGTGCTAAGTCAGCATATGAAAGTATTGTGGGTAAATACTGATCTGAAGACATTTTATAGAAACGGAAAAGTAAGTTTCAGAAATATTATGTTCTATTATGAAGCCATTGTAGTTACCTCAAATATACACGTGCGCCTTATCATAAGTCATTGATTTGTATACTCTAACTTCATAAAGTTTCTGAGCTCTCTAGACCAATATTACATTTATTTTCTCGTAACTGCATGTAAAAAAGAGAAAAGAATGCAAATTTTCAACAGAAAAGTATGGTATAATCTATAGCAAAAGGTACGTAATCCCATATTAATTATTTAATGTTTAGAACTAAAACATATTTACTGAAACGAACGAAAATAACATGGCCAACATAAAAATTGCTACAAACCTCGACGTATCAAAAACTCAGATTTGGCGTTTTACATATATCATTACAAAAGAATTAACTTAATTTTAGGAAATATCGTGACGAAGAACTTGAAACGGTTCATACTGGCCTTTTAAATACGGTAGACAAGCATATTTGAAGAAATAACCTATGGGTGAACATTTAAGTTGATTATTTGTAGTCATTCAAAACTGGAGCGGACAAGCGTAAGCAATGAACTTGTTTGGGAGATGGCTATAATATATGCCAGCTCGGTCACTTACTAACAATAGATTCTTGAAGGAACAGTATGTTTATTAGTGAACATACACGCTGTAGATTTCAACTGAGGAGAGGAGATGCCTCCATATCCCTGTCGGTACCATACAAAAATTAATTGAATCTCTGCCTGCAAGTCTCGCAGCGGTCAGCGCAGCAAAAGTGGATTATTTCGTATTTCGAGGAGTGTTCACATTAATGTGTCTGGACTGTGTATTAGAAATTATTAACAGCTATTTGATAGATAAAATTCGTGTACTAATCATCATAAATACATTATTGCCTATTTCTGTGTTGTCGTTTTCTGTTTGTAGTTCATTTCATTTTTTTCAGAGCATCCCATTTCATTCACCAGAAAACATTTCTAAAAGCGACCGAATAGGGTTCTGTCTTGTTGCTGGTCTCATGGAGTTTACACCTCACCACGTAATGCCCTCCGGCGCACTTCATCAGAGTTTGGACATGATTCAGTCGAGTGTGGAATGGTGGCACGGCTCCGTCTTGGTTCCCCGCGCTCCGCCGCTGCCGGCGTGGACACTGCTCGTGCGGACGTTCCCGGCCACGCTGTGGGCGCTGCTGGCGGCCGTGGCGGCGGCGTACGCGCTGGCGTGGCGCGTCGTGGCGGGCGAGGCGCTGGGCGCGAGCGTGGCCGCCGCGCTGCGCGCCCTGTCCTCGTGCGGGGGTTCCCCGCAGGACAGGGTGCGCGCCACGCCGCAACGCTTGCAGCTGGCCGCCGCGCTGCTCACCTCCGCCATCGTCGTGGTGGCCCTCTACCAGGTAAGTTTTAGTCTCTTCGTGAGTTCAGCCGCAATTCTAGAAAAGTGTTGGTTGAAGAGATTTGCCGCTGTTTGCGGACTATTGTCTTCTCCTTCATTATCTTTTAAAACAACATTCTCTACTAAGTAACGAGATGAAGAGGTCGTATTTTTTACGATATTTCACATTGCTTTAGTTTTGATACTAGCGTTTAAAATAACATTATTGTTTTTCATTATTTTTGCCTGAACTATTACTTTTCTTAAGATTCTTTTGTATTCTCGGAAGTAGACATGGAAACGTTATGATAATCAGAAATAAAGTAAAGCGTACGTTTGTTTTTACACGATGTTCTTATACCTTGTGTGATCTCAAGTATTACTTTTCCGTGAAATATTTACTTTTCTTTTTTGAGAGGAAAGTATGCGTTAAAGTGAAATGAACATTTTAAGATTAATAGATTATATTTTTCATTTGTGTCAACAGTATTATAAACTGTGTCCCACGATTCCTTAAACGCGTTCAAATACAAGTTTATCCGTTACACCGTTTTTAAACCAATTACTTCTTTTTCACTGCAGGGACAATATAAATCTCTTTTCAGCTTATCTGTATCGAGTAAACAAGTAAAGAAAGCAATTTAACAACAAAAGGTACCTGAAAGATATAGAAAAATAGTAAAAATTATGTAACATATCGGAGCACAAGGAGAGCACGTCAGTCACGTAAGCTAGCCAGACCATCATCTACATCTGTAGTGTGTAAGCAAATGGAACATTTGGTGGCAGAATACTGACGCGGAATTTGGGATAAGAATAATATCATTAACGAGGGGCTACACGGTTTCAGATAAGGATATTCATGTGAGAGTCAGGTAGTCACTGTAAGTCAGGATCTTGCTGATTCCTTCGAGGAAGTTTCCATTGTCCACGTAATTATTATAGACTTCACCAAAGCGTTCAACCTTGTTCCCCATTATAAATTAATCCAAAAAATTAGTAAACTTAACATAGACAGAAGAATCGCTCTCTACAGGTTTTCAGCTCGCGAACTCAACGGGTGCGATTTGAGTCAGATTTATTTTCGAGAGCAGAAGTAACGTCCGGGGTGCCACAGGGATGTGTCCTAGGTCCGTTGTTATTTATAACATATATTTGTGAAATTTGGGAGGGAATTGAATCTAAAATACGACTTTTTGCAGATGACTGTATAATGTATCAGTAAATTAAAGACAAGTGAAATATTGCAGGCTGGTTTAGATAGGCTAGAATCATGGGTTACCACAAATGAAATATAATTAACAAAACAAAATGAACAATGCAAAATTAGAACAAATTGCCTGCATCAGTGCTGGAGTCTTTCCCTCAGAATGTCAAAAAATTTTAAATTAAAATAAATAAGTTGTAATTTTTTTAGATATTAAAGATTTTTTAAATTATTGGTGTTATTTTATGTCAGCTTTAGCATGATAGGTTTAATATACTAATCTTGTAAAACTGTATTAAGTAATATGTAAATATTGTACTATTCCATTGATAGTTTGTGTTGTGTATTTGTAGTAACTACTTACAAAACGCCGGAAATATTCTATGTATTCCTAAGTAACAAAATAAATATTCTGTTCTAAACTGCAAAAGTGTACACCACCAGCAAATTTAGTCTCCACGGTGGGATTATAATTCGTGTTTTACGAGGGGTTAGCACGTCAATCGCGTTACTCCTACACAACCACCTTCACTGCAAAATTCAACCACCCGAATGCTTTAAAAATTAAATGAACATTTGAACATTTGCATTTGCAATTTTTAAAACTTTAGAGATTTGCGTTTACATCATATCATGATCTGGATTTGAAGAACATATTATTTAACTCTGGAATAAATCTAGTGTCATAATTGTAATTTAGCAATGTTAATTATCAGTTGGCAAGTTTGTAAAATCGTAATATGTTCACAACTGCTATGTGGCCTTTTCTGCACTTGATCCTGTTTCACAATGATGAACCCATCAGTTTCACCAAATAAATCTCCACATTGTAGCCTAGTGTTTGACATTCTTGTGTCTACATGAGGTTATTTCAAATCAGTTGCGTGGTGCCCACCTTAATCCTATCTTGACCACATTAATTTGCAGCTTTTTTCCGTTACCCGCGAATAAATGTGCAGCAGTTTCTTGTTCAGTTTGAGATGGATTATTTTAGTATCGACTTTAACAATTACATAGTGTTGTTCTGAGATTGCGTCTCATAATAAAAGTCCCTTAATTAAGGGATTGGTCTGTACCATAATTTTTTTAGATCTATTAGGCCTCTACTTCTTTCGTTTCGTGAGAGTGTCATTCATCTTAGTGTATTATTTGGATGGTGATGACTCTGTCAAAGTTGTGCGAATAATTTTCTGGATATCTCCGAGATCTGTGTCCACTATATGACAGCAAACGAGTGCGTAAATACTGGTACTGCAAAAGTGTTAATTGCTTTTAACGTGTTCTGTGTGATATTGTTTAATTGTTTTCTTGTCTGTGATAGCTGCTTGAACGAATCCTAAATACTTGTATATTTCTTCGTCTATTGCCTGAGTGTGATATCTATCTACTCTAACTTTCCTGTTCGGTCCTGTACGTGAAGTGTCTTAGACTTCTCAAAACCAAAAATCATATAGAAGTATTTAGAGAATGTTCGAATTATTTCAAGAAGGTACTGAAGCTGTCATGGTGTCGAACTATAAAGTTTGATGTCATCGATGTACATCAGATGTGAAATATTGTGGATAGTTTCATTTGTACTAATTTTGAATACATAATGAGTACTGTTAAAGTAGTGTTGGCAGGGAGTTCAGGGCCAGACAGAACAACAATGGCCTTAAGGTGTCTCTTTGGAAAATTGCTCGCTCAATTCTGTTTATTGTTATTATTATTATTATTATTATTATTATTATTATTATTATTATTATTATTATTATTACTTACAAGAACAATATTTATCTTCTTTTTCATTAGGAGGTCCCAGTATTAAAAGATCTTCCGTCGAAAATTCACCGTTTTCCGACGAACAATTGGAATAAATTCATCTAGTATTTTGAAGGAGTTATACGGCCGTCGTTTACTTTTCATTCTTATAATTTACTTCAATAGTCTCATATTATTTATGACATTCTTATAGCACTATATTCTATTGAATCTTTAAAATTAATACTTGTCGTTATTATTGGAATTTTAGCAGATAAATGAAATAATTAAACCAACTACTTATTAAAACATATGTATACAATTTTGAATCTGTAATTTTCAATACAAAATTGTATACAATTTTTGAACATTTTGGAAAATGGTGGTCCCAATGTACCGGACAAGTTCATTTGGAAGCAAGCTTTGGGTATGTAACGCATGTAAACCGTTGATGATTTGCGAAATTTTGAAGTTAATTAAACACTCCAAATATAAATACATGCAGCACAATACTACTGTTAAAAGGAATCGTTTTATCACTTGTGATAAATTGTAATATATGTCTTACTTGTTTTGTTGTTACTTGTTGCTTAATGTTGAAACGGTCATGAGAAGACGGTTAGTCCGAGGGGAGTGTAGGAAGGTTATTGCGCACTCAGTTTGGAACAAGGGGTTTTGAATAAATTTATTTTTATGGGGTTAATATTTGTACTGTTTTTGATAAAACAATTGTTTAAAATTGTCAATATTTAGAGCCAAATGACCCTTAAGTCACAAATTTTTCAGAATCTTATTTAATTATCTGTCTTTGGAGATACTCCAATAAGGAATAAATGTCTATCTTCAAAATTTAACTGCAATTTTCGCAATTAAGAGATTTCAACGAAAATGAGACTTGTGTCAGTTTTAGGCGCCCATTACGATATCCGAAGAAAAATATTCATTCAAAACTGCGGAGACATTATTGCGAAAATTTAGAAAATGTTGAGGCTTCATGTAAAGTAGACCGGAAAATAAAATTATATTTCAAATTCGCAAAGCGTTGAGTTCACTCAGAGTTATTAGGAATATGAATTTTAGAGAAAATAGTCAGAACAAGATATATCAACATTTAGATTTTGTAGCCCCTCAAACGAGATTTTCTAATGAAAAATTGAAAAATTCCTCTGCAGCTTTATAATACTTTCTCTTTGCTAGTAAGAAGGTAGTATGTCGAAAAACTGAAAACTCATTTGTAGTTCGAAATTTCATTCAAGGAGTATATTTCATTCAAGGAATAATTACTTCATCATTTCAAGGAGTAAATTTCATTCATGTAGTTCCAAGAATAATTATAAAATTAATTACTTCTTCTTGTTCTTCTTCTACACCTTAACCTAGTTAGCTGGAGTCTGCTTTTTGATCGCTACCTTCCAGCTGTTTCTATCGTACCATTTCCATTGTAATACTATTTTGATGCATAACTTCCCTAACACTATCTTTGCAATTCTTCTTTGGGCATCCCTGTGTTCGTTTCTCATTCCCTGTCGATTCCACTCCACTAGTGAGCCACGCACTCTAGACATCTTCTGATAAAAAGCCCAAATCACCGAAGTTGCCTCTCTTGAAATTCACGTTTCGTAGGATCACTTCATTTCTGATTTTGTCCTTTCGCCATCACTCTATAGCTACGGGCAACTGTTGTTCTTCTCTCTTCGTCGTTGTCCAACATTCTGCACCGTAAAATATGGCAGGGCGCACTACAGTTTTATAGACCTTCCTTTTAAGGCGTATTGGTATTCGACGATCATACATTACCTGTGCTGCTCACTTAATTTTGTCCAGTCACTACTTATCCTTTTATTTACGTCTTCCTCTCTTCCTGCATTTTTTTCAGTACCACCCCAGGTATTTGAATCTCTGTCTTATCACCTCTTCTCCGTCCTGCCATAGTGATTTGTATAAGGATAACAATAATTACAAGACTGAAAAATGTGTTTACTGACGCAAAATCATTAGCATAATACTAGAATTTTAGATAATCTTAATTCAAGGATTTCTTCTCATGTTCCAGGGGCGGCTCTATACGTTGATGACTCAGCCAGAATTCTTTGAAGAAATTGACACCTTTAAGCAACTTGTAGAATCCAACATTACGATTTATGGAATAAACGCTGATTATTTGACTTATTTTCTTAGCGCTAATCTTCATGCTGACATCCTTGAAGATGGTTTGTATTGCCAGAAAGCAGTTGCGATGACGACAAAAAAACTAATTTCTATAGACGAAGCAGCCAATCTCTTCAAAGGAAACACCCGGTTTGCCTTAATGGATGACAATACTGACAATAGGCTTAAATATCGGCAAGCACTCTCGAGTATTTGGAACAAAATACATGAGATGAGGGCCCAAATTCTCCCAACTATAAAGACGTATGTTGTTAGAAAGTGAGTATAAAAAGTTGGCTGATTTTTTAAGCGCTGTGTCTAAAGAATCACGTGACTCTAATGCGTTGACTATCTGAGAACTGCCTGAGAAATACCGCATCCTGCGTAGTGTTACCGAAGTGTCGGTCGTAATCCTGAGATTTTTTATCGCCATATATTAATTTATATATTGTATCGACAGTGCAAATGTCGCCATATGACGGTGACTTCTATAAAATCTCGTTTACGAATCGGCGCGTGACGCGAGCTGCGTTATTTCGAGATGCCCCACAGCGCTCCCTCTCCCCCATCCCGTTATACCTCCCCCTCCCGTCACCCTATTCCTTAATCTCTTCCCATTCCTCTCCCGAATAGCGACTGCTCTCCCGTTCTCATCATCCTCTATCTCCTTTCCCTCTTCCACCCCCATTCATTCTTTCGAGTCTCATCACTCTCTCTTCTCCTTTCTCTCCCCTCTCGCTCTCAATCTCCCTCTTCTACCCTTTATCTACCCTGCCTCATTCCTTGTTTACCTCCATTCCCCTCCCTTTATTCTCATCTCTACTCTCAAATCTTATCCTTTATTGTCTTGCTTCTCTCGTGTTTCTTTCTTTGTCCCTCGTTCTGACTTTCTCTCTTTCTCTCCCTGTCTCCCCTCTCACCCGTTATTTCCCTCTCTAGTCTGCCCTTTCCTCCTCCTCCTTGATGTCGCTCATTGCTTTGGGATTGTCGACGAGAGAATGGGAAAGGAGTGCGGTTGGAAAATCTTTTCAGTTGCAAAAATATCTCTTATAGGAAAGGTTTTGCGATAACTATAGCTAAGTTAAAGCTAAAAAGCTATAGCTATAGCTAAGAAAGCAAATCTAAATGGCTTCATTTCCAAAACATTTCTCACATTAAACGATAAAACATTTATGAGTTAATACGACCGCGCGGAGCTGCTTGTATAAGATAGTTTTGTAAGCTAATGTCTGAGAGTCACGCGCAAGGGTCATGATATCTTATTCATTTTTTCTTTTGCTCGATTTTTAGAAGTCTTTAGATTTTTATATGTAAAAATGAATTCGTCGTCCGGATGGCCGAGATAGTTAAGACAGTGTCGTAGCGATCTGGAACTGAAGGATTGTGAGTTCGAGTCCCGTGTCGGGCATGGTTGTATTTGTGTTCGTCCTTTCATCCCTATCATCACCATATCATGTTATCTTCATAGATACCATTACGGTTAATCCAATAGTGGTCGCTAATGACCTAGATTCTGATGCGACCTTAAAAACATTGATTTTGATACTCATTGTTTAAAAGTAGAATTTACGCCAACCATTATTTGTTTCAAAAGTGGTTTTTTAGTGACTTCATGGCTTTATGGGAAACGCTGTGTCCTAGACACAAGTGCCAAGGTTTCCGCCGAAGAAAACTAAGAGGAAACGTGGATCAAACTAGCTACAGTCTCACTGCAACCTTCCTCTTCCATATTGAGAACTATATATGAGTAAATACTTATAAATTGCAATTATTTGTTAATTACTAAAAATATTGGGGTGTAAAACAACACACTGTCAATTTTCAAAACCTCAGAGAGTGTAACGAAAATGGGACTTTTTGCTAAGCAATCATGCAATTTGCAAAGCATAATTTATTTTATTTGAGAAAATCATTCAAGAAAAAAAATAGAGCATTTATTGAGGACATATTTGCTAACTGTATCTGACGCACAGACTGTAGCTTCTGTGTAGAAACATGTATGCAGCAGAAAAGATTTTACGATGTGTGTTATATTTATGGACATCTGTAATCCTTAATAATCACCCAGTGATCGTGTATTTCAGCATTTTTATATGAAATGCTCTTTCATACGACACTGAATCGTTAATTCGTCGGTAGTGAGTTCCAAAATGTGTGTGCATTGGAAATAATGCATTTTTGCAGAAAATGGCCTTTCAAGGAGAAGATAGAGCGAATCTACGGCCGCTTGGTGGAGGTGGGCATCGTGTTGCACTGGAAAGACGTCTACTTACGGGAGATAGGCACGCGGATGGATATGGAAATGTGGGGAAATGTAACGGAGGACGCGCCGCCCACTGGCGACCCCCAGCGCTTCGGGCCGGAGGACGTGCAGGCGCACTTCCTGCTGCTGGGCGCGGGGCTGCTGGTCTCGGCGGCCGCCCTCGCTGTGGAGGCGGCGCTCTCCTAGAGGCGGGTCAGAGGGCGGGGAAGGGGATATGCGGGATGTCGGAGGTGCAGAATGCACGAGGAGCGCTATGCGAGAGGGGGTTGCTGGATGAGCGGAACCCGGATTAGCGAATGCTGGAGGAGCTTAGGAGTTGATTCCGGAGAGTTGGATGCCGGAGACGCGGATCCCGGAGGGGTGGATGCCATAGGTGTGGATACTGGGAGAGCGATGCCGGAGAGGCGAATGTCGGAGGGCTGGGTGCCGGGCGAAGAATCTTCGACGTTTCTCATCAGAAGGGTTGATCGCTCTGATGTCACTTTATAACCAATCCTCATTTTCAGCACGTGTACCTGTTTATCTCGAGTGAGTTAAAATATGATTTTAGTTATTAGATAATTTGTGGATTTAAATATTACCTCGTATGAGATATTCTTCATCACATGAACATACTTATTTTGAATGATTTCACGTTATTACAGTAATTATTATACACATTCTAATTGTTTTACCTACATTCTAATTAAATGATATGCGAGTTCAAATATCATCATCTGTGAAGTTATATTTGTTTAGGTAAATTGAAATTATAGTACTGGCCATTTGATAATTCACACTCGCATTGTAGTTAAATGGTTTGTGAATTCAAACATCATGTTGTGTGATATCAGAAAAACTTTGGCTGAATTGAACATTTGTTATTAATCATTTGATAATTCAGACACACATTGTAGTTAAATGATTTGTTAAATCAAACATCGCGTTCTGTGAGATCCTGGTTTTCATCACATTGATATATTTTATTTGGAGGGAATTGATATTATGGCAAATATTTGGTAATTCACACCCACATTGTAATTAATAGGTTTGTGAATTCGAGTATCACTTAGTATGTATATTATCTATCACTTATATCGCCTTGTTCAAGATTATGTTTAGTTTGAGAGAATTAAAAATTCGATATTAATTATTTGAGATTTTACGCTTATATTATAATTAAGATTATTATGCGTTTTTGGGTTATTGTCCAAAGGAACAATATGTTTAATTTTGTTTGTGATACGCTCTACGAGGCAATGCATTGTACTGAATCTAATCTTTGAAGTAAACAACTGACAATACCAAAGATCATTACTTGTTTGGTTATTATTTTATCATATGTTATGAAATCCTAGAGAGGGTTGATATCATTTTTTCTTTCTATTCTTCTCATTCATTGCTCATTACAATGGAAGATTGTGGCCGGCACGACGTCCGAGAAATATTCAGGCCCCTTCGCCTCACTGACGAGGGCATCGAACGCCGTATGAATAGGAGCTAAATGTGTGATGTGATTTATATAGTCAGCAGGTTGGGCCACAAGCGCCCGTCTGCACCGCGCTTCCAGTGCCTTCGTGACCCGAATAGCTCATACCCATGGCGTTGAATGGAGAATTTCGCCATTCTCTTTATGTGACAGATATGCAACACGTGGTCCCCTAAGCACATTAACACAACTAATGAGTTGTGCTGCTCATTCAGTTAATGTTGAAAAAGTAACTGGCAGGAACGTATTAATTCATTGAAAATGTTTGGTTGTGAAGCAATGGATGACACGTGTAACTCACTGGTTCATGAAGAAACGATTGATTACGTGGTATATAAGAACTTACATGCACGTGGTGATATCAGTTCAGCTTGAAGTACACAGTATAAAAACACAGAACTTATCACTTCCACATGATAGCTGGAAGATGATGTGCCCATGAGGTCACGCATAGTTGCATTAACACACGTGGAGTCATGAGGCTAATTAAGAACCTGTGCTCTGAGAACGCTTGCAAAGGTTGGCGTGATGGACACCCAGTGAGCAAGGACAAGACTGAGCATTCTGTAACTGCTTCTCACAATATTGAGAGGGGAGGCAGGCCGTCGGGCTGCCGGGTTCTCACTCTGGTGAGCAACTCAGGGTGAGTGAGGATTTTGCACAATCATAGTCAAGGATGTAGCGTCATCTGTGGTCTGCGCTAGAAGTAACTGAACATAGCCGACGAGCTGGTTATACATATATGAGAGATATCGACTCGTAAGATACTCCAGAGCGTGCGTTTAAATTATGGAATAAATACCTATATATGCAGTGAGTTCTAACAAATCTACCGTTGAGTTACGTTCTGCACCCGCAATCTTAATCTGTTAAGTATCAATTGAATTTAGTGGAGGGTGTAATGATACACACACACCACAGTTTGATATTTCATCATCATCGTTTGTTTCTTAACTTTCCGAAGGTTTCAACTGTGCACAACGTTTCCTCTGTATATAAAATGCCGGAATTTTACCTTGACGTCCTTCAGTAAGGACAGTTCCAACAACATCGAATAACAATTGACGAAAAACGTCAAATATAATATAACCCTATAAACAATGTAGTTCATTCCTTTACGGTATTTAAAATTTTAAAAACACATTGACATGGTGCCATTAACCTCAGTATGATCTGGGCTGTTCGGGTGACGCCGCATCGAAGGCTGAGGTGCCGACGTTTCTACCGACGCCGGTCGAAAGTTGTTTCAGGTAATATTTGCGGCATTCTTTTGACACCTGTGATTTTAGAGAAACCAGCCAAAGTTAGAAGCAGCTCTCCTGTAAAGTTAACATTTTGTGGCTTGAGACTATCTCTGATGCGTCGTATAGGTAAGGAATTTATGTCTTTATCCCGTTTTTAGTGAAGCCAATCGAGATATCGTCGCCTTGTGACCGATTGTTTTGCGGAAGCAGCCAGCTTCAACAATAGCCACCCGGGATAAATTCTGTTGAACGCGGGAGGAGGGGGGACGTATCTGTCGCGAACAGGCGGGAAACGTCAGGTTGTCCAGGTGCAGCAGTAACGGTAATGCCTTCGTCCACGTACTACGAGCTTCAAATGCGAGCAGCCCGGAATTAGCGATCGCAAGAGATAGGGCAATCCGAGCCTTTCTTACTTTGAAGGCATAACCTCTACGCAGATAGATATTGTTTATGGGATGATAGAAATAGATTGAAACAATTTTTCTAGCAGAGAAGACTCTTCACGCTAGACTTTTTGCGGCCCGGAGCAGTCGGTCTTAGAAGCGATATCGTGGAACGCCAAAATATCGACAGATCAAGCAATGCCTTTTGCAAATACGGATCAGTAAAAGGCTGTTGTACGTAGTACGCGAATGCCCGCCAAGCGTGCCTGCGTCTTTAGCCGAATTGTTTAGTTTTACTCCATGGAGCCACGGACCTTTGAGGCAGCGAACAAATCAGAGAGCGCAGGCATGGAGCCAAGTAGAGATGGGCGCACCCCGGCTGAAATGCTGCACTGCAGGCAGCCCAGAACGCTTCTGACGCTGCTGCGCCACACAGGTATAATGGTACATGCACAAAATATAAGGTAGGAGTTAAAATGTATTGCTCCTCCATAAGAAAGGCCCCGGCTTGGTGGAAGCGAGTAATCCTAGCACAGAAAGGAAGTAAGTTGTGTGAAGATAAAACAGAATATCAAAGGATGGTTAGACACCAGGATCAGATTCGCCTGAGAAAGCCATAGGCAGAATAGACAGGCAAGAGACCCAGGGCATATTTTAGAAAGAGAGCGCGCGATGAGAGAACAGGCAGATACGGGCGATCTGCAGGGAGCAAATGAGCATCGGAGGGGCGTTCATGGCGACAAGCGGCCCACCGGGGAGCCCAAGTAGAAGCCACCTCCAGGAGATGGGCGCGTCCCGCCCTCAGCGACTTATCCGAGGGGCAGGCTGTTATGGATTCTTTAAGTGGACTCTTCTACCCCATTGTAAAATTCGTCAATTGGATGGCTGGAACCAGTTGCGTAATGATACAGGTATTGATTGCACGGTGATTTCATTATGATACATGATCTTGAACAATCACAGAGAAGTTTACACACAAAGTGTTGACACTTAATTAATAATTGAGAATCTATGTGGTAAGTGTTTCGTTCAATTGTACATTAAAATTGCGTTTAATATATTATGCTTGTCGGTTTTAATTTCTTTTATTACCAGTATTTTTTTCGTAGAATATTCAAAATGCATTGGCTTCTAATTTCACTCTGAGCTTATTTGACTAGCGCAGTACTCCTTCGCAGGCGGATTGGTCACGAAAGCCACCTGTGGCAAAGTAAGGTAGGGTTAGGAAGCTGTCCGCTAGGTGGCCTTGGCTGAATCCTGCAGGTCAACTGCCACGAAACGATTAAATGTAAATGTTTAATTTTATATAGTTACTGTAACTCGAACAAAAAGTACCGTATAAAACTCGATGTAATGGGTATTAATACTTTCATGTGAAGTTTACGATACTCGTTAACGATACTCGATATTAATACTCATTACATCATCGTTTCATCATGTACTAACGCGCGCTTCCCAGCAGCGCGCGCTGTTGAGGCTTCCTAGGCAAAGGAAAGAGCAACTAACGTGAGGTGTAGAACAGCTAGGTAACGTACACTGTTGATGCTCGCTGGTCAGTGGAAGCAGCAACTGTAAAGCGAGATGAGGCGAGTCACTATTGGTGACGTCGATAAGGTGATGTAAGAATCCGCGGGTGACGGAGCAAACAGAATGGCTACGTCAGTGCGCTTCAAATTGTTAATATTTGTTATTATAATTCTGCCTACGTCGACTGCTTGTACTAATTGGATATTCTATTTTGAGTTTGGTACTTCGGCTAAGAACTGGTAATTTTCCTGTTGATGATAGTGCTTTGATTATCGAACACCTTCTGGTTTAATGGGACGAAACATTGCTGGGTATTTCCGGCAATGTTTCGTCCCATATAACTCTAAATGGAACTCTGAATTAAATCAATGCAATAAAAATGTGTTATCTGTTTATTCCTTTGTGTATTTACTCTGGAGATAGCCTTAACTACTGCGGAGGACGAGGAAATACTAATAATCAGCACAGGAAGAAACTTTGGACGTTTTGTGTCGAACGAAAAGAAAAATCTCCCTCGGGAGCCGCCGTCCGCCGGGCAGGGGATGGTGCAGGGCCGCGCCCGGGAGGTTGGCGGGTCGAACCCTAGGAGACAACTGAACCAACTCCACACATTGTAGAGCAGACGCTCTTCTGTAGTGTTGATGGAATCAGCAAACACAATATTTTGGAAGAGGTTTATTGCTAAAATCAAAATTCTAAAAGATAACGACTCACACGTAATATAATGAGTTTTCGATTTGTTTGTAAGGGAAAATCTAATTGAGACATTTAGTGAAGTAGCTAATATAATCATATGTTTCTCTCCTTTTCCTCGTGCTTGTCTGGATGACAAGTTGGGGCGTTGGGAGGGGCGTGGTCGCTGCGCAAGCGCCTGGCGGTGGAGCAACGGAG
>BOPP01000103.1:1163193-1182686 GCA_017312745.1 Gryllus bimaculatus
CGTCGTGGACCTGGGCGCGGGCGAGGGCGAGGAGAAAGGTGTGAGTGTGGGCGTGGGCGAGCGGTGGTTGAAGGCGCTGCACCCACGCGCTCAGGAAACCCTCCTGGTGTGGCGCGCGCCGCCCAGCCCCGCCCCCCACTCCGCGCCCGACTGGCTCACCACCGCCCACGGCTACGTCATCGCCGCCCGACGCGTCACCCGGGTCGACGAATTCCTAAAGGAAGACTTGAGATATCCAGAGGAAATAATAATGGTTTGTGATCCTAAGTTTTCAATGAAATTACGATAGTTTTATTGTGTTATCGATTTTCACAACTTTACGCGTATATCCAAATATCCTCGTCTAAATGAAGTATTCGACCGGGAACCAGCAAAAAATTTCACCAATGATAAGCTCAAAGTTAAAACATGTTGAGAAATTAGGCAGTGTTATGGGGAAGAGCAAAACGCAAATACGGCGGCCATAGGTGTCGACGTTGCGCCGCGGAATTTGTTAAATATGTCGAAAAAACTATGCTTTTTGAATATGACAGTTAATTCTTCTTTTATATTGTTCGTTGACGACGTGAGTCGATGCACGTTGTCAGAAAACTACTTTTATGAATACCTTCATTAATGTTTGCTTCTGAATTCTTTGAATTATTATTTCAACTTGCAACTTTGCAGCAGAAATGTTACAAAATGATTAAATAAAAGGAAAAGCATACCTTGAGTATATACCTTACTTCAAAAGTTACGTAAACACCAATCCAAATATAAAAGGTGGGAAAATAGCCAGATGTAGCTGAAATACAATATTGAAAGCCTGTAAGATGATTCCGTTGCTTTTTTGTACAAATTGCGCATAGCAGAAAAATTAATGTACATCCCAATATAAAAAACTGACGACAAATACAAATTCTTAGAAAAATGTACTCATGAAGCAGCTAAAGAAGCTTTGGGAGACAAGGTAAAATGTGAATATAAACAAAAAGTAGATAGAAGATACAAAGTTGGAAGGAAAGAAAAAGTTATATTTGAGATGGCTTTCAACAAAGGATTTAGAAGACAGAAATGAATATAACATGAAATATTTTGTCAAGAAAGAAGTAAAGGCAAAAAATGTATTCTGGGAACAAAAATGTGACAGATTAGACAAGTACATTGGTAACACCAAATCCAGAGAGGCGTTGTAAATGTAACATTACATGAAATTGAATACAACCCAAGAATGGCATTTAGTACACCCAATTGGTATTGAAAAATGGCAAAAATACTATGATCTTTTGACAGAAAATAGAACTAAATTTCAGGGAATAAATTATGAACCACTGCACGTTAATTCGATCACACCAGAAGTGGCTTTGGAAGGGGTAAAAAACGTCTTAAGAAACATGAAAAATAATAAAGCACCTGGGCCTGCAGGTATATCCATCGAGTTAGTTAAACATTATCTTATTGTAGGTTTGGAATTAATTACTGAAATATTCAATGGCATTTTAAAAAGAGGTAAAATACCTGAAATATTGAAATTAGCCTATATGAATTCAATTTACAAAAAAAGTCTGTATAAAAGATTATAATAATTATAGAGGGATAAGTGTGACTTCATCTTTGGTTAGACTGTATGGACGTGTGCTAAAGAATAGAATTGAAATGCAAACATCAGACTCAGAAGAGCAAACTGGTTTTAGATCAGGAAGATCCTGTATTGACAATATTTTCTGTCTCAAACAACTAATGATTAATAATAACAATTGAGCGAGGAAGAGAACTTCACATAATTTTCATTGATCTCAAAATGCCTTATGATAATGTACCACTAAAAGAAGTTTGGGGGCAATGGAAGAAAAAGGAATATCAACAGCATACATAAATGCAGTCAAACAACTTTATAAAGATAATAAAAGTGGGAAAATGTCTATCAGACAACTTCCCAGTAAATAAAGGTTTACAGCAAGGCTGCTGTATATCACCAACCCTTTTTAAGATATACATTGATAAAGCCCTAAAATAATGCAAAAGAAAGTGCAGAAGCATGGGTGTGAAAATAGGTGATGAAACATTGTTTAGTCTACTATTTGCAGACGACCAGGTGATAATGGCTAAAGATGATGATGTAACTACAATGCCGTACGCCGAGGATTTCGGATAAGTGCTTGACGGGCTTCCTCTATTCAAACTCCCACGCAGGGGTTTGTTGTGGCCTAGAACGTCCTGGACTTTTCATCTAAATGCTACATGCATTGAAACGAAATTGGTTCCCTCACTTTGTGAACCAATTTCGGTGATCAGGAACTTTGTCGTGGCGTCTCAGTCTGAAATGATGACGAAATATTCTTTGCACAGTAATGGAAAATTAGTTATTTTTAAAGTAAAAATCCACAGAAAAGAGTGATGCTCTGGAGGCCACTGTGGTCATAATTGAAAATTGCCGTCCTTTCCCACTTTATCCCACATTATTATTTCAGGAAAGCGCGAACTGTGCGTCTGTACTATGTGACTCAAATCAGGCTATTCTTTCTGCGCAACCCTACACTTATGATACATACGTACATGGATTAGTGACAAATTGGACATATTTGAACCAGTATGGTGGGTAATTATAGACCCGCAACGGTATGGAGTGATCATAATCGGCAATGAAAAAGAATTTTTACAGTTAAGACAAAAAATAGCTTTGAACTCTTAACACAACAGCGTATTAAAAAAACGACACTTTGAATTGGATATGGCGTACAGTTTGAGTCGCCAAATCGGTATGGTAGACAACACTTTCACACTTTGGATGTAACGAAATACAAATATAATACAAATATAATTATCACATATCAAAAACACAAAATTCAAATAAGTATATAGATAACAGGAGTTTGGAAATTTTCTATCGCGAACTGAGCTCAAAAAATTGTAACAGCCCGCGGAAGACTTTTTCCTAAACCACCATAGTTTATTACTGCTATTTTGCGTATTGTTACAATTATATTCCTTTTGTTATAGTGCATGTTGTATTTACATTATTTTTATTACGTGTAGAGTAATGTTGTGGAGTTACAGGTCTTTGTAATATATTTTGTATTTCAGTGTAGCGCAGTGAGTTGGGCTGAGGTGAGGTTGAGTGCTGCTACGGCCTGAATTTATTTTCATGTATTTCATCGTTCGTCAAAATACAATAAATGCATCTATATCTAAGGTTCTCTGCAACTACATTTCTACATAAAATACGAAAGTTAAATCTAATGGCATCGTACACCTGTTCCAGCATGTTACTTGGACCTCACACAAGCGCCTCGGCAGCAGCAGCTTCATTGTGGTCTACGTGTTGGAAGAGCGGAGCAGAGGTGGAGGCCAGGCCGAGTTCGCAGCCAAGGCCAAAAACGAGATGTATTATGGTTTGCGCAGCAGCCTTTGGTTGATTCATCAATCCTACAAGTGGCTGCTAGTTGGGGAAGTGGGGCAGCTTCAGCCAGGCTCTTGGAGTGGGCTGCAGAAACCCTATGTGGTGCTGTCAACTGCCCCCCCTGACTGCCTTGGCCTTGTGTGCTACTATAGGAAAATGGCACTGCGCGCGGGAGTAAGTCTTCTTCTTCTTCTTCTTCTCCTTTTTAGTGTTGTTTTTCATCTTCGCATTGCGCTCAATCAGAGGTTTTAATAGTATTAGTTGGCTAATTGTATTAGATCACTGTAGAACATGGATTTTTCCAAAGCACATGTACTTTATTATCTCGCGAGTAGCTCATTGGTCTGCGAGCTCGCTTTCCATGACACGACGCCGGATTCGATTCCCGATCGGGCAAGATATGAGTGCGTTTTCCTTGCAATATCCCAGTATACGTTGCTGTGTGACGATGAGAAACCTCTTTCTCAGGCTGAGAAGACCAAAATATGGCGTAGGGGTGTCTATCTGCTAACCACACGTACTACTGAACCCATGGCCGCAAGATCGGGACGCAGCTGGTAGTCCTAGTCCTTGTCAGAGATTATTGCGCGAATGTACATACATGCATGTATTCAGAGGCGGCTCTATCGTAAGGTCACATGGTCACGTGTCCCTAAGTAATACTATTTTAAAATTCTTTATATTGCTATATGAACTATTGCAACTTGATGAATATGAGCGCGCCATTTTTATTTTTGCTCTGAGGAAATGAGCGAGATTCAGTAAAGGCATCTGTATGAGACCTGGCAACAGGGCTTTGCTCACGGGAAGCCCGTGCCGATTGCCTCGCAGTTTGTTGGCGGCTGTCTTCGTAAAACGGCGGGATTTCATCGGGGGTAGTACAAGCACATGGTACGCACAGGTCACAAATTCTGTGTGACGGCGCCGCCAGTTCTGCAGTCCACAAGCGCGGCAGTGTCCATTCGGTACGACCCCAATACATGAGTTAGAATACTTTCTTTTTTTTTGCAAGTGTTTTGACGTTATAGTAATTCAGTTCTTGTTGCATAGTGTTATTGTGAATGTCGAGACCAACAACATGCAGTAAGGCATTCTCATATCATGAAATTAAATTATGAAAACAGAATTTTAGTTAAAGAATTAGGCCCACGTAAACCAGACTTTTGCATCAAGCAAGTGTTCAGTGATAAAAATAGGTCGTATAGTAGAAAATTTAATAAATCAGTGTATGAGAAATGGGAGTGGACTTGCGTATGCCAGGACGAAATACATTTTTTTGTTTTCCTTGTCTTCTGTTCGGCGGCGACGAAATGTGCACTAAGAGTGGCATTAAAGATATCAAGCATTTACCTGGGAAATGTAAACAAACATGTTCTCTCGGAAACCGCCCTGAACAATGAAATGAACTTAAATGTTCTGGGGAAAATTAGTATTAATGAGCAATGATGACTCATATAGGATTTTTATACACAAACATAATGAACTTGTACACTCAACTAGGGACATTTTAAGTTTCATGATTGATGCAAGAAAATTTTGTGGCGATTTTTAATTAGCTTTGCGTGGTCATGACGAAAGGGAAGAATCGAATAACCCAGGAATCTTCAAGGGTCACTGGTCAGTGTCAGTTCTTTTTGATTCTGTTCAACAAAGAAACATCAATGATAAAAATCAGAACATTCATCAACTTTTGATAACATTTTAAAAACTCATTTGGAAAATGGAAAACGAATGTCAAAGACAATTCAAAACGATACACTGGTTGTCATTTTCAAAATTTGCCAAAAATGTATTGCACATGAAATATATGAGGAAGAATACGTGTATATACAAAGTGATGAAACAACAGATAATGTGAATTTATCTGATCATAATTCATGTAAAACTTGGCTGGGCTTTATTCAAGTGATTGAGAGAGGTGGGAAGGATGTAGACAACAAGATTACGGAACAGCTACGTATATTAGGAATTAGGAAAACGCCTTAAAAACGTATTGCCCAAACCTATGATGGGGCTGCTGTCATTAGTGGGCAAAATTGGGGTGCGCAGCGTTTGATAAAAGAAAATTAGCCAAATGCAAATTACGTGCATTGTTATGCCTATCAAGTGAATCTTCTACTTCAGAATAGAGAGCGGTGGTTTACGAGAGCGGTGACCGTGCGCTTGGAAGTGGAAAAATTCTGGAGTTTGAAGAAGACGTTAACGCCATTTTCTTCGTTATTCTTTTCCCATATGGTTAATTCATTTTTGAATTTACGAAACGTATTGGAATGTTTTAGACTCACTGGTAATATATTCCAGACTCGGATAGCTGTAATATGATTGATCTACTGAACGAAGTTTGTTGTGGAGTAGTTCCCAAAGCAGAGCAGATTCACGAGCTTGATTTAGTTTCAGAGGATTGAAGTTACTTGCGAACTGTTTAAAATTTTATAAAGAAGAAGTGGAGAGTGGCGTAACCGTCTTTTGTCTACAATAAGCATACGAATTCTGTCCAAAAATCAAATATACGGTCGTATATTCTTAGATCAAAAATAAACCATACGCAGGCGTTCTGGGCTACTTGAAGTTTACGTTGTAATTTGAATGTCATGTTGGTCAGAAGAAAAACGCAATAGTCGAAATGTGGCATAATTTGTGATTTGATGAGAGTCTCACGCGTACAACTTGGTAAATGTGTTCGCAGGCGTTTCAGTGAATGAATTAGAGGTAAAAACTTTACGGCAGGTTGAATCTACTTGCGAGTTCCAATTGAGAGTGTTGTCGACAACTACACCTAGGTTCTTGACTTCGGAACACTAATGTAGGATGGTGTCATTAATATAAATATTAGGCAAAGCAGAAGATGAGATTTTATTCATAGTGCTATTCTAATTGAGGTATTGATATAATCTTCTTTATGAGCGTGTGGAAACCGTAAAATTCTGCTGATAACTTTGTATTAATATTTTAATAAGCGAACACAATTGATTTTCTGACTTCCGTCGCAGTAATATGTTCGAAAACAGGCCGTGGCATATTTGAATTTTGTAGGACTCAACAACGGCAAATTAGCAACACATTATGAGAATTTTATTTTGAGTTTGGATGAAATAGTAGGAATAACTTCCGGGACATGTATAAAACGTCATTCAAACATATTTCATATTGTAGAATTTTTTGTTTCTCAATAGGTGCAATAGTTTATAAATATTACGTTATTGATGATGATCGGATAGAAATATTATATTTCTAACTTTGTTCACAGGCTGCTCGAAAAACGGCAATGTACACATATTTCGATATTCATCGGCCCAAAATGAGTATTGATGTGTTCCTAGAATTATTGAATGTGCTAAGTAAACATATGAATGTATTTTGGGTAAATACTGATCTGAAGACATATTATAGAAACGGAAAAGTAAGTTTCAAAGATATTATGTTCTAATATGTACTGAAGCCATCTGTCATATTAATTTCTATTATGAAGCCGCGTATTCACTATGGTTCCCTGTATACTCTAACATCAGGATTCTGAGCTCTGTAGACCAATATTAATTTTACTTTCTTGTAACTACTTCTAAAAAAAAAGAAAAAATGGCAATTTTCAACAGAAAATGATCATATAATCGATAGCGAAAGGGAAGTAATCAGATAGTGATTACTTAATGTTTACAACTAAAACATATTTATTTAAACAAACGAAAATAATCTAGCGAATATAAAAATTGCTTCAAACCTCAACGTATTATAAACTCAGTTTTACCTACATTATTATAAAACAGCTAACATTATTCAAGGAAACATCGTCGCGAAACGTAAATGGCCTTTTAAATACGGTAGACAAGCATTTTTGAAGAAATATCCTTTGGGTGAACATTTGAGTAAATTATTTATAGTCATACAAAACTTGACGAGCTAGCAAATGTAAGCAATGGACTTATTTCGGAGATGGCTATAATATATGCCAGCTCGACCAATTACTAACAATAGTTTCTCGAAGGACCAGTATGTTTATTAGTGAACATACACGCGGTAGATTTCAACCGAGGAGCAGAGGAGATAGCTCCATATCCCTGTCAGTACCATCCAAAACCCAATTGAATCCCTGCCTGCACGTCTCGCCTGACTGGACTGTGTATTAGATATTGTTAACAGCAATATGATGGATAAAATGCATGTACTAATCAATATATATACATTATTGCCTACTTCTGTGTTGTCGTTTTCTGTTTGTAGTTCATTTCATTTTTTTCAGAGCATCCAATTTCATTCACCAGAAAACATTTCTAAAAGCGACCGAATAGAGTTCTGTCTTGTTGCTGGTCTCATAGAGTTTACACCTCACCACGTAATGCCCTCCGGCGCACTTCATCAGAGTTTGGACATGATTCAGTCGAGTGTGGAATGGTGGCACGGCTCCGTCTTGGTTCCCCGCGCTCCGCCGCTGCCGGCGTGGACACTGCTCGTGCGGACGTTCCCGGCCACGCTGTGGGCGCTGCTGGCGGCCGTGGCGGCGGCGTACGCGCTGGCGTGGCGCGTCGTGGCGGGCGAGGCGCTGGGCGCGAGCGTGGCCGCCGCGCTGCGCGCCCTGTCCTCGTGCGGGGGTTCCCCGCAGGACAGGGTGCGCGCCACGCCGCAACGCCTGCAGCTGGCCGCCGCGCTGCTCACCTCCGCCATCGTCGTGGTGGCCCTCTACCAGGTGCGTGAACGGGGACGCCACAACCTGAATTGGTACATCCATTACAATGAATGAGTTTATAAAGGAGGTTTATAGACAAAGGGACAAACCTAATGACATATACAAACGTACTTCGCCCATGTTTTGCACAACTTTGCCGAACCTTTTTGCCCAAGTCACCCAAATTGATATCGCGAATTAATATTTTGACTTTTGACTAACTTAGAATAGCTCACCTGTATTAAATTTCGATACTTCGTACCTGTCATTATTTTGCTCACAATCAGTCCGAGTTTTAACAGTCTGTAAAAAGTATCGGCCAACTCTCACGGACGAAGACGGAAATCGAAAATCAGTTTTCCCGAAGTTTTACTCAACCTTTAAAAAATTGTGCAAGTCACAAAAAAATCGAAAACATACATTTTGAACCTACAATAATCGTAGATCTTCTACATGCAAATTTCGAAATTTCGAGACAAAGCCCCTCCAAAAGTAGGGAGGAGTTAGTAGAAAGTCGTCGAACTGTGCTGCTCGTGAAAAGGGAGTACGACGAGATTTTTTCCGGAGATCGCGACGTGTGTTGGCAGAAGAAATCATTGAGTCGACGTTCAGCTACTCCTGTTATAGAAATCTCTCGTACGATATCTGATACGAACTGCGAAAACGTACGTAAGCTGTTTCTGCGCTCGCGTTGCCTAAAGCTTCGCACATATAAAATACTATTTAAATATCTTTCTTTAATGCCATAAGTGTTCGTCACTACTTGAATACATACACTTTTTATTGGCCAATGAGATATGGACAGACTAAGTTGTAATCGTGAGGTTACTTATGTTCACAAATAAAACGGCATCAGGTAAATTTCAAATATGTATATTAACAGTTCTTGCGAGAGAAGAGGAGATAGTCCTTTTAATTAAATATCCCTTCCTCATCATCAAGCTAAAAACAAAAATGAAATACGAACACAAACTTAACTGAAGAGAAAACTTTTCTCTTGAGTTAAGTCTATGACCTGTGCCATTTCTTTTAAGCGTCCGTCTCTCTGTTCACGCGAACATTTTCTTGAGCCTTCTTTTCGTTAGTAGCGAAAGACACTTCTCTCGCCTGAGGTGGACTATTTCGACGACAGGACATTTTTATATCAACTATTACTCTAAGATATTGCAGAATTTATTTATGGTTATCAAACTGTTTCAGCGACACTTATTCTAAATTTTATTCTCAATTCAACTAATGTTAATAGAGAAGTCTGTGAAGATAGTTCGGATCTGAACAAAAAATTAATGTATAATGCATGAAACTGCAAAAGTGTTCATCACCAGCGAATTTTGTTCTCCACGCTGGGATTCTAATTCCTTTTCTTCGAGGAGTTAGCACGCTTTTCGCGTTACACCTCGACAACCACCTTCACAGCAAAATTCAACCATCTGGATGCTTTAAAAAATTAAATGAACATTTGAACATTTGCATTTGCAATTTTCAAAACTCAGAGATTTGCATTGACATTATATAATGATTTGGATTTGAAGAACATACTATTCAATTTCGGAAAAACTCTGGCATCATAACTGTAATTTAGCAATGTTACTTTTCAGTTGGCAAGTTTTTAAAATCCTCCCCTTCGGATATCGCCTTGCACTGCCCGTGCAAAAGTATGATGTTTCATTGAGATGGAGAGCTATGTAAGCGGTACCATGCTTTTCACACGGCTATTGGTAGTGGCCCAATGCAAAAAAGGCAGAATCTAGGGAGGCAGACTAAGTTTGGTCTTAAAACGTCCTTCCAATCTTAATTACCTCTTACATGTACTGTTTCTGACTACACAATGTGTTAGAGGAAGTAATTTAGAATATATTGTGAGCTCGTGATTCAGCCTTGATTTGTGTATCACGTCACAAAAGGTTTATAGCGGATCTTTCGGAATTGCAACTATCCGTGACTGAAATAAACAACTAGTGAGCGTCCTGTGACGCATTCAAACTGTAGCAATGTAGATTAAATTGGTTAGGTGGAAAATATTATTATTATTATTATTATTATTATTATTATTATTATTATTATTATTATTGTTATTATTGTTATTGTTATTATTGTTATTATTATTATTGTTATTATTATTATTATTGTTATTGTTGTTGTTGTACCATTGTCCGACATGTAAATTGAATATTTTCATCTATTATTTTCAAGTACTTTTATCCCCGCCATTTATTTTTTATTAACAAGACTTTAATAGTCTAATATTATTTATGACATTCTTATTACACTATGCTCTGTTGATTTATTGAAATTAATACTTTTTGTTATTCTTGTAAATATTAACACATAAATGAAATAATTAAAAAAATTCATTATTAAAACAACATTCAATTTTTCAACAACGTTTTAGGAAATGGTCGTTCCCATGTACCGGACAAGCACATTTGGAAGCAAGCTTTTCGTATGAAACGCAAATAAACCGTTGCTCATTTGCGATATAGTGAATAAAGTAATTAAATATGCCAAATATAAATGCATGCAGCGCATTACTACTGTTAAAAGAAATCGTGTTATCACTTGTAATATATTGTTCTATATATTTTTTACTAGAGTATTATCTGAACACAGCATATTGTGTTGCGTTTAATTCCAACGATTAGACTGATAGTTCATGAGACGTCGGTAAGACCAACAAGGGAAGTGTAGGGAGATTAATGCGCACTCAGATTAGAACAACGGCTTTTAGAGGAATTGTTTTTATGGGGTACATTATGAAGCAATATTTGGATTGTTTTGTTTAATAAGTGTTAAAAAATTGCCAGTATTTGAAGCCAAATTACTTTAAATCTCATATTTTCGAATTTTTTGGGGATCTTACTAAATTATCTGTCTTTGAAGAAACTCCAATAACCAAAAAATGTCTATCACCAAAATTTAACTTTTGCAATTTTCGCAATTCAGCGATTACAACGAAAATGAGACTTGTGCCATTTTTAGGCGCCCATTACGATATCCGAGGAAAAGTTTCATCGAAAACTGTGGAGACATTATCGAGAAAATTTTGAAATTGTTGAGGCGTCCTGTGAAGTAGCCCGAAAATAAAAATGTGCTTCAAAAAGTGGCAGAGCGTTGACTTCGCTTAGAGCGATTTTGGAATATCAATTTTGTAAAGAAATCATCAGAACAAGATATATAAATTTTTAGATATTGTGGTCCCAGAATTCGAGGTTTTCTAATGAAAAACTGCAACATTCGCAGCTTTGAAAGCAGCAGCAATTGCATCTGCAGCTTTATAAGACTTTCTCTTCGTCGAGAAAGTAAACACTAACATGTATTTCGAATTTTTTTTCAGGATCTTTATTTACTTCCAAGAAATATTATAAAATTAATTCATTCTTCTTGTTCTTCTTCTTCTACACCTTATCCCAGTTAGCTGGAGTCGGCTTTTTCGATCGCTACTTTCCACTACTTTCTGTCGTGCCATTTTCATTGTAATACTATTTTGATACATATCTTCCCTAACACTATTTTTGCAATTCTTCTTTGGGCGTCTCTATGCTTGTTTCCCATTCTCTATTGTTTCCACTTTACTAGTGAGCATCGCACTCTCATAACAAGCACAATCCACTGAAATCGCCTCTCTTGAAATTTACCTACTATCGACCTCAACATCACAGTTTGTCTGATCATTTCTGATTTTGTCATTTCGCCGTCACTCTACAAATCCACCACAGCATATTCGTCTCCGCTACGTGCAACTATTGTCCTTCTCTTTTCGCATTTGTCCAACATTCTGCACCGTAAAATATGGAAGGGCACACTAGTTTTGTAGACATTCCCTTTAAGGCGTTTTGGTATTCGGCGATTGCACAATACCCCTGCTACTCACTTAATTTTGTCCAATCTCTAATTATCCTTTTATTTACGTGTTCCTCTATTCCTGCATTTTTCTTCACTATACCAGGTATTTGAATCTCTGTCTTACCACCTCTTCTTCGTCCTGCCATAGTAATTTGTATAAGGATAACAATAATTACAAGACTGAAAAATTTGTTTACTTATGCATAATCATTAACATAAAACTCGAATTTGAGATCATCTTAACTCAAGGATATTTTTCTCATCTTGCAGGGGCGGCTCTATACCTTGACGACTCATCCAGAATTCTTTGAAGAAATCGACACCTTTAAGCAACTTGTAGAATCCAACATGACGATATATGGAATAAACGCTGATTATTTGACTTATTTTCTGAGCGCTAATCTTCACGCTGACATCCTTGAAGATGGTTTGTATCGCCAGAAAGCAGTTGAGATGACGACAAAAAAAATAAATTCTACAGACGAAGCAGCCAATCTCTTTAAAGGAAACACCCGGTTTGCCTTAGTGGATGACAATACTGACAATAGGCTTAAATATCGGCAAGCACTCTCGAGTATTTGGAACAATATACATGAGATGAGGGCCCAAATTCTCCCAACTATGAAGTCCAATGTTCTTAGAAGGTGAGTATAAAAAGTTGATTGATTTTTTAAGGTCTGTGTTTAAAGCAACACGTGACTCTAATGCGTTGACTATCTGAGAACTGCCTGAGAAATACCGCATCCTGCGTAGTGTTGCCGAAGTGTCGGTCGTAATCCTGAGATTTTTTATCGCCATATATTAATTTATATATTCTATCGACAGTGCAAATGTCGCCATATGACGGTGACTTCTATAAAATCTCGTTTACGAATCGGCGCGTGACGCGAGCTGCGTTATTTCGAGATGCCCCACAGCGGTTCCTCTCCCCCATCCCGTTATACCTCCCCCTCCCGTCACCCTATTCCTTAATCTCTTCCCATTCCTCTCCCGAATAGCGACTGCTCTCCCGTTCTCATCATCCTCTATCTCCCTTCCCTCTTCCATCCCCATCTCATTCTTCTGAGTATCATCACTCTCTCTTCTCCTTTCCTCTCCCCTCTCGCTCTCAATCTCCCATTTCTACCCTTTTATCTACCCTGCCTCACTCCTTGTTTCCCTCCATCTTTCCACCCCTCCATTCCCCTCCCTTTCTTCTCCTCTTCACGCTCAAAGCTTATCATTTTCTCTCTCGCTACTCTATTGCTTCTTTTTTTTGTCCCTCGTTCTTTCTCTCTTCCCTCACTCTTACTTCCCCTCTCCCCCAGCTATTCTCACTCTATTTGCCCTTTCTCCTCCTAATTGATGCCTCTCGTTGCGTTGCGAGTGTCAACAGAAGAATGGGAAAAAGAATGCGTTTGGAAAATATTTTCGGTTGCAAAAATGTCCCTTATATAAATGTTTTGCTCCAACAATTTAGCTATAAAAACAACAAAATAACTTGATATTCAAAACATATCTCAGATCAAACGATATGTCATTTATGAGGTAATACAACCGCACAGAGAGTAGATTCTTTTATCACAAAGTTTTTAATCTAATACATGAGGTTCGAGCACATAAGTCGTGAGATATCTAATTCATTTTGTTCTACTTTTTGCTCGATTTTTAGTTCTCATATTTTTGGCATATATAAACATTTTTTGGCACTCATTTTTTAAAACTATGCTCTCGTGGCTCAATGGCGAAGTCACTTGCCTTTGACCACTGAGGTTTCGGATTCGATTACCGTAAAAATCCTATAGAATTTCATGTGAAATTTGTTACGACAAAAATAATTTGCCTGCTTCACAGGCGCTAGTCCAACTCCTGTGAATCTTCCTAAACCTTACCTCAATCCTTGTTCCTTCCCAATTCTGGTAGTGACTAACGAGCGCGTGTAAGAGAGAGGCGCGTACGCCGAAGATGTTATCTGGCGGACAACTGACTGAGACGAGACGTGACGGACTAATTAATTCAGGATTACTCCCGCGCAGCAATTAATGGAGAGTAACTCCAAGCGCCTCTAAGAGGTTTTGAAACGCGTTGCGTCTAAGTTGACTCAACAAATAAAAAAAACAGCTAGAATTTACCTTAACCATTTATTGTTTAAAAAGTGTTATTCTAGTAACTTCACAAGTGCACAGCCTAGCCACAAGTGGAACGTTTCCGCCAAAGAAAACTCAGGGGAAATGTTGATCGACCACGCTAGAGTTCCACTGCAGCGTTTCTGTCCCAAATTGAGAACGATCTATGAGTATATACTTACAAATTGCAATTAGTTGTTAATTTCTAAAAACATTGATGTGTAAATCAACCCACTTTCCCGTACAATTACTAACTTTTTCAATTTTCAAAAACTAAGAGAGTTAAACGTAAATGGGACAGACACAATGTGTGAAGAATCATTTATTCTATTTGAGAAAAACATTCAGGAAAAAATTTAGAGCATTTATAGCAGAAGACATATTCATTAACTTCACAACTTCATTAACTATATGCTCTGACGGACAGCCCGACGGACAGCCCGACGGACAGCCCGACGGACAGACCGACGGACGGACCGACGTACGGACAGACGGACGGCCAGACGGACGGCCAGACGGACGGCCAGACGGACGGCTAGACGGACGGACAGATGACGGACAGACGACAGACGGACGGACGGACGGACGGACGGACGGACGGAAGGACGGAAGGACGGAAGGACGGACGGAAGGACAGACGGAAGGGCGGGCAGGCAGGCGGGCAGGCAGGCGGGCAGGCAGACAGACAGACAGACAGACAGACAGACAGACAGATAGACAGACGCGTCTGTCCTGCCTGTGGATAATGTGACAGCCGAAAACTGTAAGTTTTATTAGGATATTCGTGAACTAGGACGCATCGTTTTAGAATCCTTGACGACAGATCTATTACGAAATATAACGTTAAGAGACCCGTGTGTTACGGACTGTATTTGTGCTTGAACGAAAAGTGGTACTTCTGTCAATCTCTTTTGTAGTTCTTTATTTAATGTTTTTGATACTCAGTGTAGCTTCTGTGTAGAAACATTTATGCAACAGAAAATATTTAACGTATCACTTAAACTTATGAGACGATTTTAACATTTTAATGTTATTTAATAATGTGTTACTATAAAACAATGTAAGAGACTTTTTAAGGCAGCTGTCGAATCTGATACCTAATGAATAATTACGAAGTTGCGTGTTATATTTATAGACATCTGTAATCCTGAACATTCACCCAGTGATCGTGTTTTCCATCACCTCTCTGAAATGCTCTTTCATGCGAAAATGTGTTTGTATTCTTTATAAATAATGTATTTTTGCAGAAAATGGCCTTTCAAGGAGAAGATGGAGAGAATCTACGGCCGCTTGGTGGACGTGGGCATCGTGTTGCACTGGAAAGACGTCTACTTACGGGAGATAGGCACGCGGATGGATATGGAAATGTGGAGAAATGTAACGGAGGACGCGCCTCCCACTGACGACCCTCTGCGCTTCGGGCCGGAGGACGTGCAGGTGCACTTCTTGCTGCTGGGCGTTGGGCTGCTGCTGTCGGCGGCCGCCCTCGCAGTGGAGGCGGCGCTCGGCTGGAGGCGGGGCAGCGGGCGAGGGAGGACGCTCCGTATGTAAAAAGGGCGGGATGTCAGAGGTGCAGTATGCACGAGGAGTGGGATGCGAGGGTGGCGGTTGCTGGATGTACGGGATTCCGGATTAGCGAATGCTGGAAGGGCGGATGCCGATGGGGTGGATGCTGGAGGGGCAGATGCTGGAGGGGCGGATGCCGGTGGGACGGATGACGAAGGGGCGGATGCTGGAAGGGCGTATGCCGGAAGGGAGAATGCCGGAGGAAAGGATGTCGGATGGATGGACTGGGGAAGCGATGCCGGAGAGGCGAATGTCGGAGGGATGGATGCCGGAGGGGCGGAATGCCGGGCGGGTGTGCAAACGGAGGGATGTGATGACGAAAAATGGGCTCCAGACGTGGCGACATTGTTTATGAGAGTGATAACTGATAATAAGAATGTGTAGTAGTTATAAGATATCAGATGATGATGCAGGAAGAGTTGTTGGAAGCATCTGATGCCGGAGAGACGATAATGCTGAAGGGACAAAATGTGAGAGAAGGAAAACTTGGTAGTGTTGGATGTGGGAAGAGTTAATTGCAGGTTTTTTTACGGTTCTCCTTATCAATACTGACCGCCATAAATTCTAATTTATTATTACAATTTCTCTTGATTTCTCCCTTTCAGTCACTGCACTTCTGCGTTCTCTGCACCGCCTGCTCTCAATTCCCGTTACAAATATTCTCGTTACCTTGTCCGGCGTTTGCGGTGCAGCTGGGTATGCCGACCTCCGGGCGTCCCGACGTAACCGCTGCTTCTGACCTAGGCCTAATTCCGACCGCACCGTCGTCGCTTCCTCCCTCGCAAATCAGCAGTCCGCGATGTTTCTCGAAATGCCTTATTCTCTCTCCTGCCACCGGATCCACGTCCAAATCATCTTTCGTCTTGCTTCTTGGCCACGCCCGGCACCAGAAACCTCGCCTCTTCTTCTTTCTTCGCCGCTGTTCCTATGCGTCACGCCGCCGCGTATATCAAATTCTTAACTTGTGTTTGCTATACGTATCTTTACAACACTTCTTACTGGTGTAGCTAAGTGCACGGTTTTGCTGACGCCTCGCAACAGCTCTTAAGTTCTCGCTTTCACGTCCACTATTCCGCATCGTACTAGTTACTCCACGTCTTTCCATAGTCTTCATTAAATATTATACTTCGCCTAGTTAATCACAGTTCACAAGGCTGAATTTTCCGCTATCCTACTATTCTTTCGCATGAACAATTACTTCGCACCGTATTTTCTACAAAATGGAGTCTCACACTTCTCACTGACCTATCTCTCTATGCACGTCCAAAATCTTCGACGTTTCTTACCAGAAGTGTTGAGCGGTCAGATACCCGGTTTCTGGACGGGTAACATTACGTCACAACCCCTACCGACTGACCCCTGGGCACTCGCCACAGAGAGTGACGAAGCTCCTACCAGCCCCACAAAACAACCCTTACCAACTAAGTGACGGGCAGACCAAACGTCAAAATTAAAAAAAACTGTGCTTACTAAGCGTGTGGGATACCATTCCGTTAGAGGGCGCTACGGAGGAATGACCCATAGATTTTCGGCATCAGACCCCGGAATTAGGGCGGCACGCCATTGGTTGGAGTGAGGTGACACAATAGGCTGCTCTGCGGATTGGAAAGCGGTACGATAGGTAAGTTGATGGAAGATCGTCATGGCGGTGGTGGTCAAGCGGAAGGCGCCGCGCAGTGGAAAAAAGACGTTTTTATTTAGATAGGGCAGATGTGTCTGGCGCCGAGACGCATGGTCAGGTTAGACGAGGTATATGGCCGCCCTGTTGATCACCTAAGTGAAACAAAGGAATTATATTTAGTGACCGATTTCTGGTAAATCCGCCTACATGGGTGGTTTAAATAATAATCCACATTGTGATTAAAAGAATTGTGAATTCAAATATTTTGCATCAAATCCTGATTTTCATCACACGAATATTTTATTGCGAGTGACGTGAAATGTGATTTTTGTAATTAGATAATTTGTGGATTCATTTATAACCTCATGTGCGATTTTACTCTTCATCACATGAACAAATTTATTTTGAAATATTTCAAATTATTACTATAATTATTTTAGGATCCCCCCCACATTCTAATTAAATGATATATGAATTCAAATATCACCTTGTAAGAAGTTGTATTTTGTTTGGATAAATTGATATTTAGTATTGGTCATTTGATAATTCACACCTACATTGTAGTTAAATAGTTTGTGAATTCAAAAATCAATTTCTGAGAAATCAGGTTATGTTTTGATGATTGAAAATTTGTTATTGTTCATTAGATAATTGATACTCACATCGTAGTTAAATGATTCGTGAATGCAAACATCGCGTTGTGTGAGTTCCTCTTTTTCATAACTTTATAAATATTTCATTTGGAGTGAACTGAAATTATTATGGTAATTATTTGGGTATTCACATCCACATTGTAGTTCAATGGTTCATGAATTCAAACATCAATGTGTGTGGCATCATTTTAGGTTTTGATGAATTGAAATTTCTATTGTAATTACTTCAGAATTGACTCCCACATTAAAGTTAAATGGTTTGTGGCTTCAAACATCTATTTATGTGATTTGAAAATTTGTTATTAATAATTTAATAAGTCACACCCACATTGTAGTTAAAAGGTTTATGAATTCAAACATCATTTTGTGTAAAATCAGATTAAGTTTTGATGTATTGAAAATTTGTCAGTGTTCATTTCATAATTCAGACTCACATTGTAGTTAAATGACTTGTCAATGCAAACATCGCGTTGTGTGAGATTTTACTTTTCATAACATTAATATATTTGATTTGGAGTGAATTGAAATTATTATGGTAATTATTTGGGAATTCACACCCACATTGTAGTTAAAAGGTTTGTGAATTTGACTATCACTTTATGTAAAATCACATTTAGAATTAAGTGGATTGAAAGTTTGATGTTAATTTGAGAATGCACACCTACCCTAATTAAATGACATGTGAATTCAAATACCGCCTTGTGCAATATTATGTTTAGTTAGGGTGAATTGAAAATTCAAAATAATTATTTCAGATTTATAATTTATGACATTATTACATATTAATAACGTTATGAATTCATTTTCTAGTTGTCCAAAGGTTGATATGTTTAATTTTGTTTGTGATACGCTCTACGAGCCAATGCATTGTACTGAATCTAATCATTAAAGTAAACAACTGACAATACCAAAGAGCTATGCTTGTTTGGTTATTATTATTTTATCATAGGTTATCAAATCCTAGAGAGGGTAGATTCATTTTTTCTTTCTATTCCTCTCAATCATCGCTCACTACAGCGGAAGATTGTGTCCGGCCCGACGTTGTCCGAGAAATCTTCAGGCCCCCCTCGCCCTCATGGGCATTGGGCACATGGGAAAAGGGCATTAAACGCCATATGAATAGGAGGGAAATGTGCCAAGTTATCATCACCTTTTGTATGTTCTTACTCTTCACCACATGAACATATTTATTTGGAGTGAATTGAAAAGATGTAAATCATTTTAAATTTCACACCCATATTGTAATTAAATGGGTTGTGAATTCAATTACCACTTTGTGTGAAATCATATTTAGTTTTGGGTGAATTGAGTGAGCTATTCAAAGGGAAGGAAATTGGCCTCGAGTGTTTCCATGTGGGCGGTTGCGGCATAATATTGTAACGAATACATCATCTGCCAGAAACCTCTGCGCGGATTGCTTCATCTGCCGGCGTCCCCAAACTGGACTGTTCCGGGTTGTTGGCGAGTCGAGTAGAAAAGTGACGTAAGTTCCGGAAATTCGCCGCTAGCAGTCTGAAGTGGAAGCTAAGCTGTGCATTGCGGCGAACAGCGGTACAGTCGGTGAACAGCAGTGCAGAGAACCGTGATCAGCGCTGTGAACTGTAGCCAGCGCAGTGAACTGTGGCCATTTATTTCGCTTCTTTTCCGCGCGCAGTGTCTTGATGAG